>CAKNWU010044197.1:0-12285 GCA_932072015.1 Andricus quercustozae
GTGACCTTATGTTTTCGATATCAGGGTTTACCGCAGAAGTATCTTTGGGAATTGCGAAGTGTGAAAGATAGTAGCAATAGTGTGAGGCAAAATAGGAGAGGGCTGATGGTGTCGCCCTGAAAGGTGACGTTGTTAGTTGTCGCACGATGTTTTCCAGATGAAATAGTAAATCTGGTTTTCCGAAGCGGCATCAATCTCTCTATGCACCTCACAATGTTTAGACGAACCTTTAAGCTTTCCAACAGACAGATGATAAGTATATGGGAGGTTGAATCGAAAGCTTTCCGGTAGTCAATCCAGGCCATCGATAGGCAGCGCTGATAGGATGATGCATCTTTGCAGAAACATCTATTGATGAGCAGGTTCTCCGACATCCTGCTAAACCTTTCTTTAAGCCGTTTTGTTCGTACATCTCTCGCCACACAGATCCGATTGTCCGAACATTCGTATCATTTAGGATATTTATTGACCTGTAATTCTTAAGTCAGACAAGTTTCCCATATTTGGGAGGAGTACTTTTCTTCCTTCCACCAAACACTCCGGAATACACTCGTCCTACTTTAGATATGAGGTGGAAAAGCGGGCCAGATGCTGGTGGTTGAAGAAAACTTCTTTCACCAGAAGGTTTTGTTACCACCTGGTCCAGGAGCGGAATACTTCTTCATGCCTATTAATACTTGTTTCACCTACTCTGTAGTGATAGATGGGCATTCCTCCTCAGGTGTTATTAGGGCACTGCACAGCTCCTTGAAGCTCTTTATGTTCTTTGTGTCTTCATTCAGTAATCGCTGGACTTCGTAGACTTCTCCTCAAAATGCTTCGACCTCCTCTGGTTTAGGCAGGTGTCGACTGTGACTGAAGGGTCTTGGAAGAGTCGAGATAAGTCAAAGAAAAATGTTTCATTTTCTCTGACACATCCTCTCCCTCCGCTTTAGACTTCTCCTAGCGTCAGATAGTACCCGTATTCTGTCAACAATATGCTGTCTGATGGTCAGCAGCTTGGACTTGTTGAGTGTGTGATGACGGATCCACAGCAGCGAAATTCCTGCCAGATGTTATATAGTTCATCACACACTAAATGGGGTACTCGCACTGTCTTGCCCAGCTTATCTTTGTGCTGTGTTGATGCATTCGTCTCTTAGTCTTATGATCAGCCGTTAGTTTTGTTTTGCGGTTTGCATCCGTTAAAGTTATCGCTGCATTATACATACGAAAATTGATGAGAGATTGAGAGAAACCTGGATGTTGATGTTTCCCGTAGTCCTAAAGCATCGCTCTTCCTCTATTAAATGTCTAGCCCGCGGTTGGTCTCAGTGTCGCCTCTCTTTCTTTGTAGCCGGCTTGTTCTGGGTGCAGTAGAGTAGGCGCTCCGATTATATAACCCCTTTTTTGGAGAGTACCGGCACGGTTTTGCAGAAGTCGATGCAAAAGTGCGAGAAATCTGGCCCATCGCACTGACTTTGTCTTGATTGGCTCCCCCAACTCTAGGGTGATCGGCACTGTTTGCCGGCCCATTTCCGGGTGCTGTGCACGTTGGATCGTTCTGAACCGCATCTACAACTTAACTCTACCTCCCTCGGGGCGTTCGGAAGAGAAGGGTCACGGCCAACACCATTAGAGCGACAAATATGGTAGTAAAGCAATCTCAGGGGCGAATTATGTTTGCAGAGATACGTTGTTCCCGCGTGAGTGGGACACCTGGACAGTATTTCTTCTAGGTACTCAGTGTGTGCATGACACTCTTTACACCTACCGCTGGGAACTTCTTGACGTAAAATGCGGTCACAGCATACTAAGGTGGAAATGAAACCGTCCAGGCATGCGAAAATGAAACCCTCCGTACCTGAATTAAGTCCTGATGAACTGAGGAAAGCAAAATTTTGCTCCTTTGACAAGGACTAATCTTCTACATTTCTGTGATAGTGTCCGTGCATTTTCTTGTCGAGTAGCTGTTGGCGGAATTTGTCAACCTTAACTTTCTTCACTTGAGCTTTCAGAAGTGAGGGATCCAGATGGAGCAATGCACTTTCCTCATTTCTCATGTTAAAATTCAGGCAAAGGGTCTCGGCCGCCAGGTCTGTGGCTTTGTAAAGAAACGCTCCTTTGTCAATCATCACTTATTTCCTTACCATTTTTAGTAGAGGATCTCTTCCATTTGCAAGGATTTAAGCTGTGCCCAAAATAATTCGGTTATGAAGACATTGAAGATTCAGAAGTACGCACCCGCCCTTTCCGGCGTGGAATATATAATAATCGCGAAACGGACCAATTGATATGCAAGCTCTTCTGCATATGCATGAGCTTATGCGTGGCGATATCAAAGGCCGTAATCTCGTTGTTCGTATATTGAACCTAACCACACGAACAGAGTGAAACCGGGACGGTAAGCATGTTAGTCGCAGATTCCTTGTTCAACGCCGACAGATTTGAAGACCTGAATAGGTCTCTCCATTGTCAAGATGTCTTAAAACACTTATATCTACAAGCTTAATGTCCTCGAGAACGCCAGTAATCTTTCCTTTCTTCATACTTGTCAAATCCAAAGTCCATACCAATCTCTCCTGTGTATATCTTTAAGATATTTAAAGCAAGTTAAATTTTGCTTGCACTAGAAGCATAGATCTTCAGGTTATTCATATAAAATACATGCAAAAGAGCTGAGGGCACATGGTACCGCCCTGAAAGACGCCTCTCTAGAAGGTGACTTTGTTCGCTGTCACACGATAATTTCCAGATGAGATAGTAAACCTGGTTTTTCTAAGGGGCAACAATCTCTCTATGCATTTCACTATATGTGGATATAACTTCAAGCTTTCCAATAGACAGATGATAAGTCTATGAGAGCAGCGGCGACAGAACTTTTCGAAAGCGGGTGTTGAGTTTTTCAAGCTAAAGTTTCATAGTAACCGTTTTTTTTAGTGTTTTCAGGCATTGCCGTAAAAGCGTGAAAATTTCCCGTGTGGAATTCCACATGGATATTTTCCACGCGTGTTGAGCTCTAAACGCACATAACAGGTCTTCCGGCGCCCCACAGTGGGGAAAAATGAACAAAATTCTGCCGACCTCACAATTCTCGATACACCTCGACGAATTTTTTTTTTAAATACTCGGGACAACTCAATCTAAATTTCCACCTGCGACCAGGCCATTCCTACATAATAATCCTGCGTAATACTACACCAAACGTCAAGTATTCTGCGCGTTTATTTCAAAAGTCAGTAAAACAGGTATCCTTTCGAAAAATTAAGTTAATCAAAAACTCAGCAATAAGATTACAGTATAATTTCATATTCTCAACACAACTTTGAAACTAGCACAAGTCTGCTACCTGTAATTTATGGGTTAATTGTTAATATTGGCCAAAAAACAGCCTAAATGCATCTAATACTGTAAAAAACGTAATGCTCATAATAACATACAACGTCAAACTCACAAACCCCAAGCCCACAAAATTCAAAGCCACAAACCCCAAGCTTTAAGTTCACAAACTTCAAACTCACAAACCCACAATTCACAAACTCCAAATGGTGTTTGTGGGTTTGGGGTTTGTCGGCTTAGGCTTAGGGTTTGTGAGGTTGAGGTTTGTGGGTTTGGGGTTTGTCGGCTTAGGCTTAGGGTTTGTGAGGTTGAGGTTTGTGGGCTTGGGGTTTGTGGGCTTGGGGATTGTGGGTTAGTAGGTTTGGAGTTTTTGGGCTTTGATTTTTTATGGGCTTGGTATTTATGGGCTTGAGGTTTGTAGGTTTGAAGTTTGTGGACTTGGGGTTTGTGAATTTGGAGTTTGTGAATTGCGTGTTAGTAGGTTTGGGGTTTGTGGATTTGAATTTTGTGGGCTTGGGGCTTGTGAATTTGTGGGTTAGTAGGTTTGTGGTTTGTAGGCTTGGGGTTTGTGGGTTTGAAGTTTGTGGGCTTGGTGTTTGTGAATTTGTGGGTTAGTAGGTTTGGGGTTTTTAAGCTTGGAGTTTATGGGCTTGGGATTTGTGGATTTGAAGTTTGTGGGCTTGAGGTTTATGAATTTGGGGTTTGTGAGCTTGGGGATTGTGGGTTAGTAGGTTTGGGGTTTGTGGGCTTGGGTTTTATGGTCTTGGGATTTATGAGCTTGGGGTTTGTGAGTTTGAAGTTTGTGGCCTTGGGGTTTGTGAGTTTGACGTTGTATGTTATTATAAGCATTACGTTTTTTACAGTATTAGATGCATTTAGTCTGTTTTTTGGCCAATATTAACAATTAACCCATAAATTACAGGTAGCAGACTTGTGCTAGTTTCAAAGTTGTGTTGAGTATATGAAATTATACTGGAATCTTATTGCTGAGTTTTTGATCAACTTAATTTTTCGAAAGGATACTTGACATTTGGTATAGTATTACGCAGGATTATTATGTAGGAATGACCTGGTCGCAGGTGGAAATTTAGATTGAGTTATCGCGAGTATTTAAAAAAAAAAATTGCCGAGGTGTATCGAGAATTGTGAGGTCGGCATAATTTTGTCCATTTTTCCCCACTGTGCGTCCCTGTATGAGACGTTGAATCGAAAGCTTTCCGGTAGTCAATCCAGCCCATCGAGAGGAAGCGCTGGTGGGCTGCTGCGTCTTTGCAAATGCACCTGTCAATTAGCAGGTTCTCTCGGCAGCCTGCTAGACCTTTTTGCGAGCCACGTTGTTCGTACATCTCCCTCCACACAGGCTTAATTGTTCGAACAATCGTGTCGTTTAGGATATCTGTAAAGATCTTATAAATCGTGTTCAAACAAGTGATTGGCCTGTAATTCTCAGGGTTGGACATGTTGCCTTTCTTTGGTAGGAGTCTAGTGCGTCCTAACACCAGCCAGTGCGGAATGGGCGTCTCAGTCTTTGAATATAAGGTGAAGATGCGGCCTAGATGTTGGTGCCTAGAGGTCAACTTCTTCCACCAGAATTTCTTGATACCATCTGGCCCTGCAGCGGAAAAGTTATTTGTGTCCCTAAGTGTTTTTTTTCCTCTTCGGCATTAAATGAATGAGATTCCTTCTCATATGTTATGAGTTTTTTGCAAAGATCCTTGAAGCGAATGGAACTCACCGCTAAAATGACCGAGTAGTGACCACGGTCGTTTTAATCGCTAAAACCAGTTTTACTTTATGTTCTCGAGGTTGCTGAATTCGAATCTGGATCTGATTCGTGTTCAGAAACCGCGAAAACATAAAGTAACACTGGTTTTAGCGAATAGAACGCTGTGGTCACATACTACTATTTCTAAGCGACTTTTTGGGGGTGTCCCGCTCGCCTATTTCGAGCTTGGGTGGATTTTTGACACAAATAGGGAAATCGCTAACATGGGTTGGCCAGAAACTGCTGATTCTCCATGACCCATTCCTCCGTCTCTGTATTTTCTTTCTTGCATTAGATAACACTCGTATTTTGTTAACAATGAGCTGCGTGATTGGCAGCTGCTTTGACTTGCTCAGTTTGTGATGGTAGATCCATAGTTCGTGGGCGAACTTTCGGACCCTTTCCGTGAACGGCTTACGAGATGTTATGTAGTGAATCACACACTGAACACGGGACGCATTCTGTTTTTCCCGTCCAATCTTCTTATTCAGCTGGTGCAAGCGTATTTTGGCTTTTTAATCCATCGCCGGTTTTAGCCCTCGATTTGAATGATCCAAAGCTCTCGCAGCACCATAAACTGAACAATTGATGGTACAGAGGTCAATCTCCTCTGAGGTATCCTCACGCAGGGAGGCATCCATTTCAGCCAGATCTTGGGGCTTAGGGGAAATCTGAATATTAATGTTTCTCCTCGTCCTCAAATCGCTATTATCTATCAGGGGGTGCCTGCTTTCCGCGATTGGTCTTAATACCCTGCACTTATTATATGTGCACTGAACTTTCGACGTTGATGTATGATAATAAATTTAAAGTAATTTGGTTATTAAATTTAAAATATATTTATTACAAATAATCAAATGAGGTAGTTATCATAAAATATTTTAATGAAAAATGTCAATAAAATATTCAAGGTTGAAATTAGAAAATTAACCATGTCCCGAGCCACCACATATTTTTGGCCCGGCACTGGTCGTTTCTCACCAGCGGTAAGAATTTTCCCGTTTAGTATATAAACACCATTTCCAGTAGTGTTAGGCTACCTAATAAAATTAAGTTAACGTCTTCTGTAAACACGATAACATTAAAAGGCAATATTCTGTATCGATGCCTGAGTGGAATAAGGTGTTCGTTCCGAATCTGCTTGCAGAATGTGACCGTTCGAATTCCGAATCTACTCAAAAAGGTGTTGCTTTCGAATTTGCTCAAAATTGTTGGTTCGGAGATTGTTCGAAAAAGGCGTTCGTTCGGCAAAGCATTTTATTCTTGAAATTTTGGAGTGGCACCACTGACTCTGGCCTTCAAGCTTCTAATTCATACTATTTTTGCATAATTATATAAAACTAAAGTAATACAACACCACTTTTTGCATTTATTTTGAAATCAGTAATATATGTTATGAATTAATTGTAGTATGCTATGCAATGTGGTCAGTACTGAATAAAATAGTGTTTTGCAAGCGATAATTACATATTATATTATTTATGATAAATAGGGTGACCATAATTGATTTTCGAAAAGTAGGACAAAAAGCTTTGAAAAATGGGGACAAAGTAGGACAAAAATTTAATTTAAAAAGTGGACAAGGTAGCTCTCTTAAAATGAACCAGTGAAATAGCCAGAAGTGTGTCACTGGCAATCAGTGAGAATTCACTGGTTCATTCAGTGAAATTCCGGCACTGGTTTAATCAGTGAGGTTCACTGGTTTCTAAGTACCAGTAGTCATCTGGTCGTACGCCTTGTCGTCTGTCAGCTGGTTAGATATCCCTGTAAAATGGAGAGCATTGAAGTAGATTATGTGGCATTGAAAAAATTGTACACTTTAATGCCTATGAATCTAAACAAATTCCGTTTTCGTCCGAATGCGCTTTTTGACATTCGACGTTTTCGTTCGAATCATTTTGAATCACACAAAAAAATGATGGCATTGAAGTGGCTTCTTTGTGATGCCATTGATTTAATGCCATTGAATGCACTTAAATGGCCGCATCAGTTGAATGCCATGCAATGCCTTCAGTGGTCGGAGGCATAGAATGGAACCAATACCGTTCAATGCTGTTGAATTACCAAATAAGTCGAATGCCATTTAATGCTTTTTTCGACCCGATATATCGAATACAATTAATGCATTCGAATGCCGTTAAATGCCCATTCGAACAAAAACGGAATTTGTTTAGATTTATAGGCATTAAAGTGTACAATGTTTTCAATGCCATATAATCAATTGCAATGCTCTCCTTTTTACAGGGATGTCACTTATCATTCATAACTACGGTGGTAACAGTTGCAAAAATATCTTTTAGATATCGCACTTCAATCTCACAAAAATAAATGAATTCCGGGCTGCAATATAATTAGATATACATAATATGTTGCGTCTAATTGTGGGAAGGCCCGTCGTTATCTAAACGTGTCGCGTCGCTCACAGTCAAACCCAATGTCTAGGGGCCTTCGCAGTTTCAAGCGAAAGATATTATATCCCCTGCTTATTGCAGCCAGGCGCCAAATATTTATAATACAAACACTAGTACATAATAAGGTTCGTTTTCACTCGAGAAATGTCAAGACCTGACCGGCGACGCGCGCGTACCGGGCGACTGGAGCTTCATGTCTTGTCCGCGTGGTGCGCTATATAACTGGATGAATCTATCATTTGGCGTCACTGGTATATGCAGTAACGCTATTTTAGTTAATTCACTTATTAATTAACCCAGTGGAAGTGGAAAAATCACTGGTTCACCAGTGATAATTCAAAATACTGATTCAAGCAGTGACAATTTCACTGGTTCAAATATTGGCCATCGATGTTCACTACATCGACATATAGTACTGGACCGTTAGCTACGGTTATCGGAATTCGGAAGTGGAATAGGGAATAGAGTATTTCCACTTGTGACGTCATTTCAAAATGTCCGAATACTTCAGGGAAAACATTGCATTGTATACATTGCGTCGCGTGTATTATCTTAGTTAAAGAATTGTGTTTATCGGCAAATGAAAAATCTCTAGTGAATACTTTTTGAGTTTATTTGGCGAAGTGAAGGTCAGTTATTGTAATAAACTCAGTGCAATCGACAATTTAGATTCCTACGCTCTGAAAAGTGAGGAATTGTCCACAAGCATTACTGATGTACCCGTAGTGAGTGAGATGGAGCTTTTATCGTATTTTACGATAACCCATAGTTATTACACTTAAAACCAATTTAAATCTTATACAATTTTGAAGGCTTTTAAGTTTTACCAAGCCGGATTTGTTGAAAAAGTGGAGTGCAAGAAGGTGAATGACAACTTTCTAGTGCGTGGTGAGGTTAGTATTGCCACGTTCATTTTTTATTAACTTCATAGATTCTTATATCACAACATTTATATTGAAGTATATTTTGTTCTGCAATGTGTCACTAAATTTTGTATTTATTAAATAATAACGCTTACTTAAAAAATAGCATACACTTTTGAACATATTGCCAGATGCTTTAAATTTGAGATTAGGAAATGTTCATTGTAATAGAAAAATCTCCTTGACTTTGTCTAATAAATGTAGAAAATATTTCATTTATTCTTTGAGAATGTTTAACTTACAGAAGTGAATATATTTGTAATTTTGCCAATATTTTCTATATTTGCTAGAAAAAGTCAACCTCAAATTTAAATCATCGGTCAATTTGTTCAAAATTTTATAAGACCTTTCAACTATGTTTTAATATTAAAGAAATACAAAATTTAACGACACATTACTAAACAAAATGTACTTTAATATAAATGTTTTGATATCCCTTCTAGAAATAATCGATTGGACACGATTTATAACGATTAAGAGTGATCAAATGTTGAATCGGTTTAAATTGTTGCTTATTGTGTCAATTGTTCCCAATGGGATTGAATTGAGTAGATGCACTTTCCTACAATGCGCCCTCTGCAGTTTTCATTTGTAACACACACGAAGCGCACGTTTTTATACATGATAGAAATTAAATTTTTGATAATTTAACCAAAATTTCAAGTACAAAAAAAATGGAATGTTATTTCAGGCGGTATACCGAATGAAGACGATTAAAAGTATGTGGGTTAAAAATACGTAAAAATCATTGCCATTTAACAATGTGACAGTGATATAGTGCGATTATCAAGTAGGTAGTAGTAGTTTGATTTTGCGGGTACATTATTGTAAAACGTTTATTTACTTCTTTTTAAATTCATATTGTTGACCTTTTTTTTGTCTGAAAGAGTAAAAAACCGCTTGTAAATAAGTACCGCAATATCAAAATTTGGTAGTGACAACTTAACCTCTGACTCAGAATAATGGATACCTAATTGAAAACGATTGGAATCATTATAGAACGTAGGGTCATGGCACCAATATTTTGAAACTATGACTAAATAGATTGTAGGTAACTTATTAAAAATTTTGTTATTATTAGTAGAAAAACTGATCCAATCCTATTAAATTTCTTGATATGTAACAATTTTAAATTTATAAATAGTTTTGATTTGAAATAATTGAAAACTTCTAGTTTTAAATATTTAAATTATTCAATTTTGAATATTTCAAATTATTTGGTTTGCAATGCCTAATCTTAAAATGTTTGAATTTTAAAGGTTTCAAATTTTTTATTCTATAGTATTAGATTGTCCAAAAGGCTTCATGTAATTAAAAAGTTAATAAAATTAACAATAATTGACAGAAATGAACTTTGAAATTTAACTATTTAAAAACTGTTACAGTTTAAAATATTTTTAAATTTAAATATTAAAAATTGTGTTATTTACAGGTGAAATAGTTCAAAACTGAATTGAATACATGCGGGAATCATCGCAACAACTGGTTTTCCTTCCCCAAGCACAGAAATTTTTGTATATTCTAACCTTCCTGAAACATTATGATTAATGGTCACAAATTTCTATACTTTTGGTCAAATTTTCTATTTTATATTCGAGAAAAAAGTTTATTCTTGCTCTTTATATCCAGTTGTCATTCACATAATTCCATAAACTCTTATATAACAGTATGGACGTTTTTCGATATTTTAGCATATCAAAGAAAAAGAGTTTGATTTTCAAATTTGTTGAAACTTTGAGTTTCAAATACTAAAATTACGAAATTATTAAATTTAACATTAAGCAGTTTAGAAGCCTGAATTTTTAAATTTCTGAAGTCTCTGAAAGTTTACTTATTCAAATCAAATCGAAACAAGATTAAAAATGTGCTTTTTTCATTCTTAAATTTCACATGGCATAATTTCAAATTAAACTAAATTAAAGGCTTCTGAATCCATATTGCACAATTTTGAATTTTTTTTTTTAGAAAAAGTGTCAGAAGGCTTGTAACTGTTACATACATTACTGAACGTTTAAACTCGAAATCGCTGTATTTTAAATGTTTTAATTTAATATTTCCAATGCTCAGTGTTCAGGAAACTTCCACTTTGAATGGTTTAGTTTGCAATTTAGTCTTTAATACTTTAAATACAAAAAGGTTCAGCTTTAAAAACTAAACTTTCAGTTTTACTGACTGGTGTCAATTTTTTAAAATCAGGAAATGATTTCAAATTTTTTCTTCGATTTTAGTGGCTACCTTGTTAGTGATAAAAAAGTGGGTTTTACGTAAATTATTAGTGGTAGAAGTGAAGTGATACTCTAAGGATTACCGAATATAACATCACCGACAGTGATGTAAATTTACTGTTCAATTTAGAAAGAATTTTGTCCATCATTTTGAGTACTTATATTTCAATAAACTAAAAATGTACAAAGTTGAATAAATACAAACTTTTTTATAATAAGGTGAATTTATATGTTAATTACAGTGAATAATTAAAAATTGAGACCCCTTTCTGAGAAAAAAATCTTTTACCTCTAATGGTATTTTTTAATTGTTTTACTTTACTTAATTAATAACAGCCTGAAATTCTTTTATATAATAAAATAAAACTCACGTTTTCAAAAAATATTTGTCTACTTTTTTTTAATTCCAATAGATTATAAAACTTATAACCATTTATAGAATTTTCACTACAATGCACAATCCAAGAACGCATAACAAAAAATAACAATTTTGCTTCTTTTACTAATATAAAATCAACTTTTTAATTTTTATGTTGTATCTGATTTTATTTTTTCAACATAAAATACTATTAGCACATTTTTTTATCGTAGCACACTTTCATCTGGTAAGAATTATTTACAAGATGTTTATTTATTTTCTTTCGTAATATATACTGTTTAAAATTTATATTATTCCAAAAAAGTAAATAAATGTCTTTAAATAATTCCCGGCAGAGGAAAGTGCTGCCAGCACGTGCCGAATTCCAAGTATCCGATTGGAAACAATTGGAAATGCAAAATGCTCAATCGTTGTCAATCGTGTTGGCACAATTAAGAAACACGATTCGGAACGATCGAGATGTTAGTTCTATCAATTCATATCGATCTCAATTGATTATTTCTAGGAGGGATAAGAATGCATGCAGTTAATGAAAAATGAACATGCTAATACTAACCTCACCACGCACTTGAAAGTTGTCATCTACATTCTTGCACTCCGTTTTTTAAACAAATTCGGCTCAGTAAAACTTAAAACCCTCCAAGATTTTATAAGCTTGTAATTGTTTGTAAGTGTTATAACTATGGATTATCATAAAATACTAAAAAAAATCGAACTCACTCACTACGGGTACACCACTAATACTAGTGGAAAATGCCTCACTTTTCAGAGCGTAGGGATCTAAATTGTCAATTACACTTACTTAGTTTATTCCAATAACGGACCTTTACTTCACCAGATAAACTCCAGAAGTATAAACTATACATTTTTCATTTGCCGATAAATACAATAATACACGCGATGCAATGTATACAATGCAATGTTTTCCCTGAAGTATTCGGCCATTTTGAAATTTGATGACTTCATGGAAATACTCTACACGGAGAGACTTTTGGTATTAATATTTCTTTTATCGCATATCCATAATTGAAATAAAACAAACGAATTTAGGGATAACCGAGGTACGGTTAGAAAAAGTCGAATAGTGACTAAGAAAATGCAGACTAATATCTCTGATTGGAATAAATCGTAAGAATATTAAACTCTTACGTACAAAAAATTACAGTGTTTCTAAGTTGCTGTATTAAATATTGTAATGGATTCGAATAACGAAAATTCGTATAGTGCTTTGAAAGAAGCGAAACAAACGCTTTGCAATCTTTCT
>CAKNWU010044277.1:0-11950 GCA_932072015.1 Andricus quercustozae
CTTTTATTCCATCGTAGGATAATCTTTCGCCAAATAGCATGTAAACTTTATCAGCGGAAAATTTTACATGCAACAAAATTTAACTTCAGTTTTTTCTGTGATTACTCCTTGTGAAAATAATTGCATTTTTAAATTGTTTTCTATTAATTCAGTTCTCACTTAAGCAAACTTCGCAAACTTGATCTGTGTATACACTTTTCTGACGCCCCCACCCCTTAGGTGACCCGTGCCTGCTCTCATGACGTGCGAGCGTTATGCTTCTCAATTGATGATATAAATGGCTCGGTCTATGGGCAGCGCTGTGACGATGATCAGCACGCGTGTGTCGCATTACGCTATCACAGTGAGGGAAAAATTGATATATGGGATAGTGTACTTACGTTTATACGAAGAAGATGGTTGAAGATCGTTTGTGCCCACATATCTGGGCCAACGACCGAAGTCCAGTACCGTTTTTCACCATTAGTATATATATATGGGACTAGAACAACAAGCTGACGGATTCCATGTTCTATGACCGAGACTGGCATAATACCACGTTTACTGTATGCTGCATAGATAAAAGTGTCTATAATTACTAGTTTACCACTACCAAGGGTGAGGTATTTTATGTACTCTTGTGGACGTCGAATATATGTTCCATCAGGGAGCTTATATGGATGATCAAAACCTGCTTCGTTCTGATCAACTTGACCTTGTAAAAGGTCTTCTTCCTCAGGTCTTCGAACAGGTCCTGTAGCCATGGGAAATCCAAGATCAAAACTTTCTTGATTCGTATTACGTCCCCATAACCTTACCCTAATCCTAGTACGTGGTGTGGGTTCATTTTCATAGTTTTCTTGGCCTCTACTTGATTGTGAACTTAATTCTGTAAAAATACAATAGAAATGTATTAATTTAGAATATTGGTGTTATTTTGTCGACCCGTGTAATTAATTAATTTGTGATTGTAAATTGTACCGATTACTTGGTTTAATAATTTTTGGAGAAACGAGAAAAAATATACGTCGGCCCGGATTTGTAACGGAAACGCCACTATAAATAAGGCTACTGTAGATCGTTTCTTGTTTTTCCCATTACTGCAGGATGACGCGGGTCTGTATCTCTTTACTTGTGAAATTTTAATTAATTATTCTCGTCCGAATAAATTGAAAATTGGAAAAAATTGCGAATTCTATATAAAAAATTTGGTTATTCAACATTTTACTGCAACTTGTGTTTTTTATCCGTAAATTTAATTTGTTTATTTTCAACGTTATTTTCACGCTTTGAACCAAAAGTACGAATCCTAGCGTAAAGTTATTCACAGAAAATTTGTAGATGCATTTTGGGCGAAAAGTTTTGTGAAGTAAAAAGTTATTGTGACATGTGTAGTTTTTCTAAGAAGTTAATTTTTTATAGTTAATCTTACTTTTCAAGATTAAAACAAAAACTGCGTATCGTATCAAAAAATTATAAATAACTTATGGGTACTTATGGTCTAACTGTTTTTTCGCAGCTTATGTTATTTGTCCAAAAAGTTAATTTTTCATATTTTTAGGGTTGTTTGTTACGAATGAAACAAAAACTACGCGTCTTTTATCGTCTCTTGCATAGTTTGACCGCAATATGAAATTTATCATTTTTTTGTCCGATGAAAATATCAATTTTCGATTTTTCAAGAAAATTCAACAAGTTGTTATATTAAAATCGTGAGTGTTCAAAAAATAAAGTTTTGCTTCCCTTGGCTTTTTTCACATCGTGCGTTCTTTGGCTTAAAATTTTCATTTTCGTTCTTTTTTTTAATTTTGTAAATGCTGTGACTCTAGTACATTTTTATAGAAAAATCAATATCATTCAATTGTAATTATAACAAAATAGTAATTATAACTTTTTTCGATTAGAAATTCAATTATTTGGTTGAAAATTCATGTTTATTGTTTGAAAATTAATCTGTTTTGGTTTTTAAATTCCACTATTTTGTTGAAAATTCGTCTTCTTGATTAAAAATGCACCAAGTTAAAAATTTATCTATTTTGGTTAAAGATTCTACAACTTTGTTGAAAATTCTTTATTTTTCATCAAAGATTCATCATTTTTGTTGAAATTTCATGTTTTTGGTAGACAATGTCACTATTTCGTTGAAAATTTCTCTTTTTTGGTAGAAAATTGATCTTCTTGGTAAGAAATTAATATATTTCGTTAAAAATACATATCTTCATGTTGAAAAATTGAACTATTTTATAGAAAATTCGTATCTTTTTGAAAAAATGTCATCTTTTTTGGTAAGAAAGCAACTGGTAAAAAGTTTTTTTTTGCTAAGGATTCAGCTATTTTGTTGAAAATGTGTCTTCCCTATTCTCGGAGGCTTTATGTCGCGTATGCACATTCTGTGGTTCCAGAAACACCCTGAGCTTCAGCACGTTTCGATTCAGTGATTGCGATATCAGCATGCCTATCTCTTTAAAAATGGATATGTAAGAGGAGCGGTTCCCGAACCGCTGCTCAAACAAACTGCAGACGAAGATGAGGAAGCGACATTAAGACCAGCCGCGGAAATCAGGCACCTTCTGAGAGATTCTCGTGATTTCAGGACAAGAAGGACTTGCAGTTTCCTCCCAGGCCCCAAGATCTGACTGAAATGAATGCCTCCCTTCGTGAGGATATCTCGGAGGAGTCCGACCTCTGGACCATCAATTGTTCAGTTTATGGTACTACGAGAGCTTTGGCTGATTCAAATCGAAGGCTAAACCCGACGAAGGATCAAAATACCAAAAGACGCTTACATCAACTGAACAAGAAGATGGGATGGGAAAGACAGAATGCGTCCGTGTTCAATGTGTTGCTGACTACATAACATCTGGTAGACACTTCACGGAAAGGGTTCGAAAGTTCGCCCAAGAACTGAGGATCTTGAATCACACACTTAACAAGTCAAAGCTGCTGACAATCAACCACCATACTTATGACAAAATACGGGTGTTACCTGACGCAAGAAGGAGAAAAAAGAAGAGGGAGAGAATTATCAGAGATAATCAACATTTTCTCGCTGACCCATCACACATCTTCAGTAATCACCCTGTTTCTATGAAAAATCCACAAAAGCCCTAAAAGGTAGAGGCATTTTGGAGAGAGGTACACAAGATCTTGATAACACTGCAATTGAAAGAAGACACTAATTATATAATGCGCTTCAAGGAATACTGCGACAACCTCATGACATTTACGATTATATTTGAAGTCTGCCGAGAGAACCTGCTAATTAATAGGTGCGTCTCCAAAGACGCTGCAGCCCATCAGCGCATCCCGTCAATTACCTGGATTAACTACGGGAAAGCTTTCGACTCAACATCGCATGGACTTATCATCTGTCTGTTGGAAAGCTTGAAGGTGCACTAGGTCACCTTCCAGAGGGGCGTCTTACAGGGCGATACCATGAGCCATGTGCTTTTTTGCATCACAATTCTGCCTCTATCTCTCGCACTACAAAATCCTTCTGGATACCTCTATGGCGACACTGACCATCGCGAGCATAAGGTCACTCATGTACTTTATATGGATGACCTGAAGATATATGCCTCTGATAAAAGCAAGATAAATGCGCCAAAATTCATCTAAAGAAAGGAAAGATTGTTGGCGTTCCCAAGGACCCTTAGATTGTGGATATAAGTGTTATTACATATCTTAACACTGGAGAGAACTACACATACCTGGGCGTGCGTCAAAGCCGTATTCAGGACATGACATCAGTTGAAGAGTGTCTCCGAAGCATATACAAGCATCTTCTTCGGCAGATTTGGTCTTCAAATCTGTCGGCGTTGAACAAGGGATCTGCGACTAACATGCTTTCCGTCCCCGTTATACTCTACTTGTTCGGGGTGATTTACTGGACGAAGAACGAGGTTCAGAACCGAATTCTTCTAAGTACAGCTTACATCGTTGCAAATGGAAAAGATCCTCTCCTAAAAATTGTCAGGAATGGCGAGATGATTGGCAAAGGAGCGATCCTTTGCAAAGCCGCGGAGCAGGCGACTGAGATCCTTAGTCTGAATTTTAACATCAGAAGTGAGGAAAGTGCATTACTCCATCTAGATGCTCCACTTCTGAAAGCCGAAGTGAAGAAAGCAGAAGTTCGAAAATTCCATCAAGACCTACTCGACAAGAAAATGCACGGAAATTTTCACATGAATGTAGAAAAACAGTCCTTGTCGAAGGAGCAAACGTTTGCTTTTCTCAGATCGTCAGGGCTTAATTCAGGTACAGAAGGTTTCATTTTCGCATGCCAGGACGGTTTCATTTCCACCTTGGTATACCGTGACCGCATTTTATGTCAAGAAGTTCCCAGCGATAGGTGCAGAGCGTGTCATGCACACGCCGAGCACCTAGAACAATTACTATCCTGTGTCTTTAAATCCATAACCTATCCCTTAATTTATGGGATCCATCACAAATTTGGCGCCATCATTACAAACCCCACAATCACACAAAAAATCCTCCCAAGTGGAGAACGGAAGTCATAACATGATTAAATTGAAAAAAGAAATTTAAAATGTGTTTCACGAAAAAGGAAGCATTTTGAAATTCGATTTGCTGTATAAATGTCCGATAAAAATAATGGGTATACTTCGCGTGCTCGCAAGCTTTGCCACCTTTAACAAAAAATAAACTACCCTGAAAGAGAAAGGCATTATCTGTACTCCTTCTAGGAGGATTGGATAAGAGAGGTGTTTAAAAATCAAAGATTAAATTGAAAATAACAATTTCATGGATAGGTAAAAATAAAAATGAATGTTGAAAAAGAAAAGGGTAAGAACAAAATTTACTAGTTGGAAAAAACTAGAAGAATTTTGAAGGTCAGTCACGAAAATTGGCCCGCAAAATCACTGTTTTAGTGACGTAGAAACCCCTGAACTAGGCCCTATAGATTAACCTTCATCCGCTCGCGTGCTTTTGCGTCACACTTGCGCTCGCGCGGCGGCAGATTGCCGCCTCTCACAGTTTTTCTACACTTTTACGGGGTTTTCATCCATTATAATTGTTTAGGGCCTGTAGTTAAATAAGGGCGGTTTCAAAGGTGCCTTTAAAGAAAGATTTTACATTAAGAAAACATTTTTTATATTTTTCAAAAAATTTGAAAACAAAAAAATTTACATTTGCCTGAAACCTTGCGGAAAAGGGTATAACTAGAGAATACCTGGACCCCAGAAAGTCATCCTGAACGAGGGGAACACATGGGACCGTTTTAAAACAAAAGGCGGCAATCTGCCGCCCACGCGAGCGGATGAAGGTTAAAAAGAAAATAAGAATAGAATAAGTCGAATGCGACTAAGATCGGGAGAAATAAAAAGGATTACGAAAATGGCAAACCCGGTAGAGAATGTAAGCGACAATAGGGAAAATAATATAATTCCAGAAATTATACTCGAAGAAAATAACGCACAAGCAAGTGCGAATAATTTAGAAGACGAAAACAGGGAGAAGCAATCGATCGAAAACGTAAGAAGAGGAGAAAATATGGAATGAAGTTTAGAATTCATAATGGTTAGGAGAGAACTAGAATGGGGCGAAGAACAGCAAAGTGACGCGATAGGTACGATCCCAAGAACAAAAAAGAAAAACACAAACGCATACAGAAAGTACCCCAAATACACACAGGCTAGACCATCCTTCACACAGTCATACAATTGGTATACTGTCCCCCAATCTTAGAAATCTTAGAAATCTTAGAAAGAGACAAAAGACATTTAGAATTAAGTAGTCTAGAAAGAGAAGAAAAACTTAGAATAGAAAAAGATAGAATAGATAGAGGAAGAGCAGAAAAAGCAAGAATAGGTCATGAAAGACTACGCATAAAGACAGAAGGGCAGGAAAAGGAAAACGCAAAAATCAATGACAGAACTTTTGAAATCGATTAGTTTTTAGAAAGTAATAATGAATTTTGGAATGGTGCAGTAGAATTAATTAATTTTGAAGAGAATAAAAGCCATAAAATTAAAATAAAAGAACTCTCAGAGGAGATTAAACATTTAAATGATAAAATGGATAGAATTTTAAATACAACACAAAATTTAGTGAATCAAAGTAAAAAGATACGAAAAAATACTGTTCATTTCAAAGAAACATAATTTGAATTTATCGACTAAAGACACGCATTGACAGATGTAAGATAAAGAATAACAAACAAAATAAGCAGCAGTCACGCGAACGGATACTTTACACCGAAACTGGTGCAAAGGCAATCAATTATGCGAAAATCAAAAATGCCTCAAGTCCAAACGGAAAAACAAAGTAGAATAGATAGAATTACAGAGAGCGATAGGGAAAGAGAGGAAATGATAGAAAATAATGTTAATGAAATTCCAGCAACTCTTTTTCCATTTGGAATAATTCAACCGCGATTCCAAATGATGTCAAACTAGCCCATAAAATTTATATAAAAAATTAATGAAATAGATATTTTAGAAAAGTTAGATAGTTATTATTGAAGAAGTAGCATCAGGTTGGTTTCAGGTCAATAGAGACAATTGGCGAAATTTTGACCAATTTATCGAAGATTTTAAAGAAGCATACTTGAACGAAAAATATACACAAATATTTTAAAATAAAACCAAATTTTGTAATCAGAAAAAAGAACAAGACATTCACGCGTTTGTACCAGAAATTAAACAACTTTTTGAGAAATTGATGGCACGACCAATCCTACAATGGCAATTAAATAAGACTTATGAAAATTTGAGAATTGAATACAAAGCTTATATTGCCAGAAATGGGAAACAGAACTGGCAAAGTCGAAAATGAGAGATCAACATCTAAGCATTTCAGACAAAGATGATAGTAAAAATGATAAAAACATAAAAAATACCGGCAATGATAAAAATCAAAATAAATTCAAAAACGAGAATCAATATAAAGATCAAAATCAAAATTATGATCAAAATCAACAAAAATAGTTCAGACCGAGGTATCAAAACGAAAAAAAAACCACAATTCCAACCGAGATTTCCAAGTGGAAATCCCCGATTTTTATTATTCCAAGATTTAAAAATAAAAATAATTATCAAAATAATCCAGGATTCCAAAGAAATCCGCGATTTAATAATAACTATAATAGCTATAGAAATCAAAACCAAGCGGTCCAATTATTCAATGCAGTTAGTCAGCTGTTAGGAAACACATAAACACAACAAACAAATAAGTCTCCGAAAATACTAGCGCTTTTATATGACATGGAAGAGAATAATAATAAGTCAGAAGACGAAAAAGATAATAAAGGACAGAATAAAAATACGAAACATTCAAATTATGAAAATAGTCGGGATGATAAAAAAGGTGAAATGAATCCAAGTGCACAGGATTTCATGGATCCAAATTTAGGAAACCGACATTCAAACTATAGATCGCGAGAACAATACAAGAGCTAGATTACGAAGTTAAAAAGCCGAAAAACTGTACATTAATGGTCGCAAATTGAAAAAATTAAAAACTATAGGACAAGTTTTACTTCCAATCAAACTAAGTCATATAGAAAAATACTTATTATTCAGGGTGGTACCAGATTTAGGATCAATAGGAATAATAGGAACCGATATGAAAGAAGGATTAGGTTTATAAATGGATTTCGAGAAAAAGATTTGGTGGTTACCAGAATTACCAAATATTAAGTATGCGATACAAGCAAATATAAGTAAAATGCAGGAACCGGTAATAAAGGATACCGAGAAAAATAAAAGTAGGAAGAATGAGGAAATTAAATAAAAATTCGGAACTAAGATTAGTTTGAGAAACCACGTGCGAGATAAAGAGACATATTTGCTACCGTGCGAAGTCTCTTCTCCCGTGTCGACATACACTCCACTGCAAGCCTTCCTTACAGGTGATGCACGAGACTGTACACAGTGTACGGGGGCATGCACCCCCAGACCCTAAACCCTACAAGGCGAGCGAGGCAAAACTGGCACGAGCCAGCGCAGCTTGGGCGTCAGTAGATTAGATAAGCAGGCTAGTCAAAATAAAGAGAGAGTATACAAGAAAACAAACAAGAATAAGAATAAAATAGAGAGCGAGAGTAAAATAAATACGAATTTATATACGAAAAATAAAGATAGAAAATTAGAAACAGAATTTAGAGACCCATTGGAATTTAATAAAGAGAAAAAGGATTCTAAATTGAAAACAGTTATCGATAAAACTGAGGAAAAAAATGATTCGATAATAGAAAAATTATTCGCAATTAGAAAAATTAATTGGTATAATTTTAGAAATAATGCGGTAATAAATAATAATATTGCACGCGTAAAAATAGAAAGGCAGAAAAATATAGAATTTTGCGAGGAAATTTCTGAAGGGATAGTAGATTTAAATGAGGCACATCAAATGCAATTAGAAAACTTCAGTAAAAGGAAAGTAATAGATCAGGGAACAGAATGAAAACCGACACACCTAACTAGCCATAAAATAGATGTCCAGGGACATGAACCGATTAAACAAAGAGAAACCATTGAAGACAACCATTTGGATTAAGAAATGCTCCTGCTAAATTCCAGCGCCTGATGGACAGAATAATAACACCAGAATTAAAACCGCATGTATTTTGTTACCTTTATGACATAATTATACTTTTAAAAATTTTTGAAGAACGCTCCAAGGGAAATAGATTCAATTGTCCAAAAAAAGAATTGCCAAATTTTCTGGAACTACGATTTTCGGACAGCAGTCTCCGTTGCTCACTCGAGGCCTGACATTGTTCACCGAGACTTCGAGAAACGAACCATATTCATGATCGAACTCTCGACGCCGGTGGACTACAACATTGCTCCCAGTGGGACCCTGCGGTCCCATACTAAAAAATATGTCGAGAACTACACTTAAATAAACAATAGTGTTAATGCTTTGTCATAATTTGACATTGCATTTATCAGTGAAAAAAGATCTTCCAAGGGAGATCTCAAGGCCCTGAGATTCGTAGATTTGTATAAATTTTCATTTCCTATCGCTAAGAAAATCCTAGTTGCAAAATAAATTTGAGAAGCTCTACAAATTGTCTGAAATATTTTGTATCTGTTGATTGTTATTTAATTTTTTAGTTAACAATTATTAAACACATAACAATTTTCAACAATTCAGAAAAATTTTTTAAATGTATTTCAAATTTTAGATTGAATGTTTGCGTTTCCTCAATCCCGATTGGGTAATTTGAAAGACTTGAAGGAGAGACCTAATTAGGAATTCAGTTTCAGCTGAATTAAATTATAGGATTCGACAAAAAAAAAGTAACTTTATTGTCAAATATCGAACAAAAGTTGTATTTTCGCAACAAGTGAAATATTAAATTCTTCAAATATTATCATTGCATTCTTTAAATAGCAATAATTATTTTTGAAACCCAAAACGTTTTTATTTACTTGTTGCTCCTGTAATATCACGAACTTCACTTCAAAATAAAAACTTTATATGTTCTCTATATTTTCGGAGATGAAAGTCTCTTGAAGAGATAAAAATTGCTCAAAAATCGATGTTTTGAGGATTGGCATTTGGTTATGAATAAGTTGTAGCTGGGATTTTTTCATTCAAAAGGGCTCAAAAGATCCAAGTACTTAGTTAATTTAATTTTCTTTACAAAAAATTTCACCAATTTGTAAACGACACTTATTTTGACATTTTCAAAGGTTAAAAATGCTAAACTTTTCACATTATCTATTCACCATTTAATCAGTAAGATTACGATTATTATCATTTTTGTTGTAAGAATATGAAACTAACAAAATATTTAAAAATCAAAATAAAGTGCTATCGAGTAATCGAATTTGCAATAGCATGGTTGCTACAAAATCCAAAATTCGAAATTTCCCGACTTTTCCCTCACAAATTTTTTATTATCCCTGACCGTTTTAGGTTTTCCTCTCGGGTATATAAAAACACATCATGCTTACCAACATATACGTAAAATGTATTCATTTTCAAGAAAATAGTTGAGAATTCAAATAAAAAAAAATCAAATTTCAACAAAAAATACGAATTTTCAACAAATTATTTCAACTTTAAACAGAACAAACTAATTTTCAAACCAAAAAAGACGAGTTTTCAACATATAAGTGAATTTTCAACTAAAAGGATTAATTTTCTAACAAAAATGGAATGGCTACACTTAATTTTTAACAAACAAAACAAAAGAATTTAAAGCAAAATAATTATATTAGTAACAAAATAAATGAACTGTTAACTGAGAGAATGAATCTTCAACTACAGAAATGAATTTTTAACCGAATAGTTGAATTTTTAGCCCAACAGATGAATTTTCTACAAAAAAATACAATTTTGCAACAAAATAGATGAATTATTAACGAAATAGTTAAATTTTGATACAAACAGATGAATTTTCAACCAAGAAGATTAATTGTCTATCAAAAATTAAAATTTACTCTCAATGAAAAAGGATTAATTTTCAACAAAATACATAAATTTTCAACCAAAAAGGTAAATTAGTCACCAGGAAGATTAATATTTACCAGAAAATACAAAATTTCAACAAAATACAGAAATTTTCAACAAAGCAGTTGAATTTTCAACTGAAGAAGATACCAAAAATGGAATAATAAGAAAAATCAATAGACATAATAATAAGATCATACTAAATAATGGAAAATATATGATAAGAAAAATTTTAACAATATAGTTTAATTTTTAGAAAAAAAGGTTTTACAACTACAATGATGAATCATCACCAAAAAACAAAAAAAAAATGAATTTTTAACAATGTTGCTCCACGTAAAACTAAGTAGTTGACTTTTGAACCAAAAAAAGGTTCACAGTTGCTATTTGCAACAACTAATTTAAATACCCTGTGAATTTCAGATTTTTAGCTTTTCTTTCTAAAAAATAATAATTATTGAAAAAAATATATTTTTTTAAGAACTAGCAAAAAATTATCGTTTAAGGAGAGTTCTGGTTTTCAAAATTATTATTTAAATGTTAATAATGGAATGAAAATATAGAAAAATTGATTTTTTTATTAATTGTAAAACTACTATTTTGACCGTTATTCAATAATAAAGTTACTTCTGCTTATGTCAAACATAAATTGAAATACTGTTGTATACGAATGTCTTTATTAAATAAACTATTACATTATAGATCTTGAATTTTTCTCAGTTTCATCATGCACATAAATGTATTTTTCTCAAACATTAAAACTAAAATTTTGATATAAAATAAAATAATTTAATACATTTATGTGAAAAATAATCTTATAAAATTTACTGTAAAATCTAGAAAAAGATGTTAGGATTGAATCGAGTTTTTTCTGAAGAAAACGTAATTAGTGTCGATGCTTATTCATGGCAAGTCATTCTCACAAATTTTTTTAAATAATTGCAATTTTCTGTGGAAAATAAGGAAAATATACAGCCGAAAAAAATGTTTAAATCAAAAACAGAACTATGTTGAAAGGTAGCGTATGAAGACCCTGAATATTTATAATGAATTTATAATTTGTTTACACAATCAGAAGGCTATACTTTTAAATTGAGGCAAACTATATCACGTTCACAATTTCACAATATGACCTTCTTATTATTTCAATAGAATCGAGAATGTAACACTATAGCGTTATTTTATGAAACTTTTCTATTTTTTACGTTTTACATTTCTCTCAAATTTTCTTAATTATTATACACAGTCCTAACTTTTGTAGAAAATTCGTCTTTTTGGTTGAAAATCTGTTTTTTTTTTTCGGTAAAAAGTTGACCTACTTTGTTTGAAAATTCTTGTATTTTGTTAAAATTCGTCCTTTATGGTAGAAAATTGATCTTGAAGCTTAATTACTTTTCAGATGTTGCTTAAAAATATAAATAATGATTTTAAAAATTTAGATTGACCTGATTTTTAAAGCAACCGAAAGTTTGAAGTTGAATTCCACATTAACAAATATTCAGATTATGGTCTTTAAATATTGATGACCAGAAAAAATGAAAAA
>CAKNWU010044330.1:0-12441 GCA_932072015.1 Andricus quercustozae
GTTATAGAGTGATATTGCCTGCTGTTGTGAATTATTAATATCCTATTACAAGGGGTTGTTACTTTTCATCTTCAGGTATTGTTAATTGTACTTCATTAGAGAATAATATTGTCCGTTGTGCCGAAATCTTGTTGTCCGTTGTTAGGAATGATTTTTGTCCGTTGTTGAGGACTATTTTTGTAATTAGAGAATAATATTGTCTTTGGTTCCAAAAGGCTATTGTCTGTTGTTAGAAATTATTTTTCTTTAGAAGTGAATAATATTATCCTTTCTTCTAGAATGTTATGTTATGAATTATTATTGTCCGTTGCTGTAAAATTGGGTTCTTATTGTCAATCATAAGGTATCACTATTTTCTTTTATTAGGGGCTGTTACTTTCTGTTATTACAGAATGACATTCAGTTGTTATTTTTTATTATAATAGAATATTTGCTCTACTTTGGGGCTGTCATTCTCATTTATCAGGTATTGGTATTGTATGTCATTAGAGAATAATATGTTCCCTCGTAACACAATCTTATTCTCCGTCGTCAGGAATTATTATTGTCCATTCTTATAAGATGATATTAGGTTCTTATTTGCCGTTGTTATAGAATAATTTTGACCCTTATCATTGTTCATTGTTAGGGATTGTTATTGTACTTTATTAGAGAATAATATTGTCCTTACAGAAATCTTGTTCTCCGTTGTTAAGAATTGTTACTGTCCGTTGTTGGGAACTATTTATGTAATTAGAGAATAATATTGTCTTTGGTTCCTGAATGTTATTGTCCGCTATTAAAAATCATTATTATTATCCGTTATTGTCTTTTCTCACGAATTATTACTGTCCTTTATAGAGTTTGTTATTGTACGTCATTAGAGTATAATATTTTTCTTTGTTTTAGAATGTTATTGCAGGTTAAGGATCGTTATAGAATGATATTGCCTGCTGTTGTAAATTGTTAATATCCGTCGTTCGAGAATGTTATAATCCGAAGTTATGGATTATTATTGCTTGTTGTTATGAAGTTATAAATGCCTATTGTTAGGGGTTGTTGCTTTCCATCTTTAGGTATTATCATTTTCCGTCGTTAGATAATAATATTGTCTATTGTTCGATAATTTTATTGCCCGTTGTTGGGAACTATTTCTGTAATTAGAGAATAATATTGTCTTTTATTCCTGAATGTTATTGTCCGCTGTTATAAATCATTATTATTGTCCGTTATTGTCTGTTTTTAGGGATTGTTACTGGGGTTTTTAGAGTTTGTTACTGTACGTCATTAGAGAATAATATATTCATTTGTTTCAGAATATTATTGCAAGTTGTTAGGGATTGTTATAGAGTGATATTGCCTGCTGTTGTGAATTATTAATATCCTATTGTTAGGGGTTGTTACTTTTCATCTTCAGGTATTGTTAGTTTTTCTTCATTAGAGACTAATATTGTCTGTTGTTCGGTCATTTTGTGTCCGATGTTAGGGTTTATTATTGTCCATTGTTATAAAATGAAATTGGGTTGTTATTGTCCATAATTAGGGATTATTATCGTTCGTCTATAGGGGTTCTTATAGAATGATACTGCATCTAGTTACGGTTTGATTTTTACGCCAGTATGGGCTGCTAGTGTATACATGATTAGAGAATGGTATTGTCTTTTCTTTCAGAATGTTACAGTAAGTTGTTAGGAATTGTTATTGTCCGTTTTTATGGATTATTATTGTCCATTGTTATAAAATGATATTGAGTTATTATTAGGGTTGTTCTTAATGTTTGTTATTTTCCGTCGTTATAAATTGAGATTGCCTCTAGTCAGGAGTTGTTATTGTCTATTCTTAGGTATTGTTATTATAAGTGATAATAGAATAATATTGTCCTCTGTTCCATTATGTTATTACCGTTATTAAAAATTGATATTGTCCGTTGTTATAAAATGATATAAAATTGTTATTGTCCATTATTAGGAGTTGCTATTTTCGTTTCGGATATTACACTTTTTTATGTTTAAATTGACCTACATTTTCTTTTAATATTAGGTGTATCTCAAAACTAGAAAAAATTTTCTGTATTATGTATATGGAATTATCAATTTGGAACATTTTACAATAATCATTCAATTTTGAATGTCCTTCTTGTCCGTTATTTTTCGTTAGCAGAGAATAATATTATCCTTTGTTCCCGAATGTTATGTTATGGATTATTATTTCCGTTGTTATAAAATTAGGTTCTTATTGTCCATTATCAGGTATTACTATTTTCTTTTATTAGCGGTTGTTACTTTCCGTTGTTATAGAATAACATTCAGTAGTTATTTTCCATTATCATAAAATATTTGCGCTAGTTAGGGGCTGTTATTGTAATTTGTCAAGGATTGGTATTGTACGTCATTAGAAAATAATATTGTTCTTTGCACCGAAATTTTGGTATCCGTTGTTAGGAATTGTTATTGTCCGTTGTTGGGGACTATGTATTTAATTAGAGAATAATATTGTCTTTGGTCCCTGAATGTTATTGTCCGTTGTTGGGGACTATTTATGTAATTAGAGAATAATAATTTGTTTGGTTCCTGAATGTTATTGTCCGTTGTTAGAAATAATTATTATTATCCGTTATTGTCTATTCTTAGGGATTGTTACTGTCCATTTTAGAGTTTATTATTGTACTTCATTAGAGAATATAATATTTTCCTTTGTTTCAGAATGTTATGCTATGGATTGTTATTGCCCGTTGTTATAAAATTGGGTTCTTATTGTCCATTATCAGGTATTACTATTTTCTATTATTAATGGTTGTTACTTTCCGTTGTTATAGAATGACACTCAGTTGTTATTTTCAATTATTATAGAATAATTGCCACAGTTAGGGGTTGTTATTGTCATTTGTCAGGGATTGGTATTTTACGTCATTAGAGAATAATATTGTCCTTTGCAGCGAAATCTTATTGTCCGTTGTTAGGAATTATTATTGTACGTTGTTATATAATGATATTGGGTTGTTATTTGCCGTTGTTATAGAATAATTTTGACCCTTATTATTGTTCATTGTTAGGGAATGTTATTGTACTTTATTAGAGAATAATATTGTCCTTTGCACCGAAATCTTGTTGTCCGTTGTTGGGGACTATTTATTTAATTAAAGAATAATATTGTCTTTGGTCCCTGAATGTTATTGTCCGTTGTTAGAAATCGTTATTATTATCCGTTATTGTCTGTTCTTGTTAGAGATTGTTATTGTACGTCATTAGAGAGTAATATTTTCCTTTGTTTCAGAATGTTATTGCAGGTTGTTGAGGATTGTTATAGAATGATATTGCCTGCTGTTGTGAATTGCTAATATCCGTCGTTCGAAAATGTTATTGTCCGCAGTTATGGATTATTATTGCTTGTTGTTATGAAGTTATAAATGCCTATTGTTTGGGTTGTTGCTTTCCATCTTTAGGTATTATTATTTTCCGTCGTTATATAATAATATTGTCTGTTGTTCGATAATTTTCTGTTCGATGTTATTGTCCATTGTTAGGGATTATAATCGTTCGTATATAGGGGTTCTTATCGTCTGTTATTATAGAATGATACTGTCTGTTGTTATAAAATGATATTGTCCGATGTTCGAGAATATCATTGTCCGTTTGTATGGATTATTATTGTCCATTGTTATAAAACAATATTGGAATATTATTAGGGTTATTCTTAAGGTTCCTAATTCTCCGTTGTTATAAACAGAGATTGCCTCTAGTTAGGGGTTGTTATTGTAGATTCTTAGGGATTGTTATTATACGTCATTAGAAAATAATATTTTCCTCTGTTCCATAATGTTATTACCGTTATCACAAATTGTTATTGTCCGTTGTTATAGAATGATATCAAATTGTTATTGTCCATTGTTAAAGATTATTATTGTTCATTATAATGAGTTGCTATTTTCTTTTCGGATATTACACTTTTTTAGTTCCAATAGACCTACAATTTCTACTATCTTTCGTGAAATCTATTTTTGTACTGCAACCTAATGTTAGGGGTTGTTATTAACCATGACTAGGGGTTGTTATTTCCCATTGCTAGGGGTGATATCATCACTTGTCATACGTATAATAATATTGCTACTAGTTAGTGGTTGTTCAATATTGTTATTGTATGTCGTTAGAGAATAATATTGTTCGTTATTCCGTTATGTTATTGTTTGTTATTAGGGATTGTTTTTTTTGCGTATGGTGATTGTTATTTTTTCACAATTAGAGAATAATATTGTCCTTTGTGCGACTATTATTCTTCTCTACTATAGAATAATATTGCCCGCTGTTAGGTGTTGTTATTGCTTATTATTAGGGATTATCAGTGTCCATTGTTAGTTTTCTTATTTCGCATTAAGACGGATTCTTATTTTTCGTTGTTATAGAATTATATTTCCCATTGTTAGTGGTGGTTATTGTCCTTTATTAGGTATTGTTCTTGTACGTCATTAGAGTATAATATTTTTCATCGTTCGAGAATGATTTTGACGGTTGCTAGGGATGAATATTGTAAGTTTTTATAGAATATCATTGTCCGATTATCATTTTCCGTGGTTAAGGTTGTTATTTTTCACTGATGGGCATTATTATTGTCCATTATTAGAGGTTGTTATTGCCCATTGCTAATAGAAATTATTATTATTGTTTGTTGCTTAGAATGATATTACCCGTTGTTAGGAATCAATCTGGAACTATGCAAATCTTCCAATGTCTCAACGTGCTCAGCAGTTTTCTAAATACCAGAAAAGACAGACTCAACTCCCCCAAAGGACCGAATAACATCTATATTATCTTTTCTGAAACAGGATGATGAACTTGTTTCCAAAATGCTGGAATCCATCTTCCTTCGCTTACCTGATACACCTTGTCATTTTGATTAATTGCTTCACGCGGCTGAGTTTCTAGGCTATAAGTTGCGGTTCCAGAGGCGTCACTGGGAAAATTCAGACGTCGATTTCCTGATGCGTGACGAGTGGTGCACGCTAACTAGCAGCCCGTTTCCGAAATGCACCAATATTCATGAAGGAGAAGACGTATAATGATAGTGGGTCTAGTGGTAACGGACGAGATCCTCCTGTTGTTAATTAAAATCTGCCTGGGGAATATACGATCACGGACTCGAGCTGGAAAACAACAACGCCCACCAGAACCGATTTGACACTTCATTATTCGCGGACCACGTGGGACCCTGTCATTAAAACGAGATTAGTCCCGTGATCGCTCGTCCGTTTGCCAGATTGCGCGAAGAAATCATTCGACAGCGCTATCAGTCAAGTAATACTTGGAAATGGTTCTCATTGCTTGTGAAAAAATTATGAGAAATTGCCAGCTTTTAGAAGGTCGTCATTTTCTACTTGAAAAGTATAGGGAAGTTAAATGAAAGGTTTGGGACAGATTTTTAATTTGTTTCGGACGTTGCGTTGGAGATTTATTGCTAATTTATACGAACCCTTTGCCTTGTTTAATTGAATTTATAATTTCAGCTAGATTATCTAAGTAAAGTTTTCAGATAGGTATCTATTATTTTATTTTTCAATATTAATAGTTATATTTTTTGTACTTTTTTACACTCTTATTAGAAAAGATTCAGATTATCCTACATTAACCAATCAATTTTAGACTGGTGAATCATCTTTTCTAAAAAATTTAAAGTAATAATTGAAGTTTCAGTTACATATTTCTAAGATTGCCAAATAAAAACACTCTATTTATCGAAAACGTAATAATATATACCTTTTTTTATTATATTGACTACTGGGAATTCAAAGTTTAAAAAATTCAAACCATTACAATTCCAAATGATTCCAACTACTAAAAGCATCAAGTGTAAAATTTGTATGACTGATATTGATGCTTCCAGATTTTCAATAATTCAGGTAACTTAGAAATTCAAAATATGCGAAATTTGTAGTTGCTAACTTTTAAATCTACAAATACATTGTTTTTCCATAAGAAACATTTGATGTTGAATGTTTCAAAACTAAAAATTATTTCGAATTCGGAAAGGTTTCAAAATAGAATACTTGACGATCTGAAACTATATTTTTGATATTTTCTGCTTTAAAATTATAAAAATTGGAGACTAAAAAATTTTCATTTTACAATAGAGAGGATAAACGATTATTTGTTTCATATATAATAATTTAATTAGTTTGTACTCAAGTCTTAAAACTATCTTGACATTTTTCCAACATTACAATACTTTATCCTCCATATTATCATTTCAGTATTTAGACAAAATAATAATTACACACCACAATAATTTAAACAATAAAAAGGAAAATATTGAAATAATATAACAACACACATTGCATTTGAAATAACTAATATTTTATTTAAAAAAATCAAAATATTATCAAGTTACAAATGACATTCGTAAAAATTACAAATGACATTTGTAAGTATTACAAATGTACTTATTCAAATACCATACATTACTAACACTATAAACGTTATATGTACAAAATTGACTTCAAGAATTATTCAAAATGAGAATCGCAGTATCCGGTTGCTTCGAATTTTCATTTCATCTCATTGATATAAATCCTTATACTGTTTTAAGCTAATCTTATTAATTTTTGTACATCACAGGTAAAAAATCACATTACTAAAATCACAAATATAAAATACAATACGATAACAGAAACAATTATTCCGTATCTCAAAAATTACTATTAGCTTCTAAGAAATATGTCTAGGTTTTTCAAATCATAATCACTCAAATATCCACATATTTTGTCGAAAATAAAGAAAGGTAGATCACATTTTACAAGATCAGAAAAGAGGTCTACGCAATTTTGAACACTTCTAAATCTCGATTTCGCCCTGACAATATTCCTTTGCAATTGATTCCTATAAAAAGGAAAATCGTCTATCCTTCCTTTGAGAGTTTTCATCGCCTCATTGTTTCGAGCTAAAGTTGTTAATTTCTGGAGATCACTCGTAAGGAAGTCAGACATTCGATACTTTCCTACATTAACAAATTTCCTCATTTGCATTCGCCGAAATTCATTCTCGCATTTCTTGTACAATTTTCGCAAATATTCGTTTCTTTCTATAAAATTTATATTATGCTCACTAACATACTCCTTATTCGCCCGCATGTTTGCTATTTTGGCAAGAATAGACACAGTGAAGTGACTTGTGATCTGGATCGGACCCAAATCGCTAAAACCTAATTCAAGAGGAGTACAATTTGTGACATCAAGAGCATTTACATCAGATTTCCGGTTCAATAAAAATTGAATTATTTTTTTCTTGGAATATTCAAAAGCAAGATGCAAACTAGTCATACCCTCGATTGTTCGGGAGTTAATATCAGCCCCATTTTTTAATAAAAGTTTGATGATCCCCTCGTGCATGTTAAATGTTGCTATGTGAATAGGCAGAAAACCACTAGCAGATTCCAAATTAGCATTTGCACCCTTCTCCAAAAGGAATGCTACCATATTCGGATATTTATCTACGGCGTAGATAAGTGGAGTGTAGTATTCCCCTTGTATATTGACATCAAGACCATAATCAAGGAGGAGGTTTATCATTCCTTTATCCTCCGATTCAATGAGAAAATTAAGTAGAGTTAATTCACCAGGACCTATGGCATTGATGTTCGAAACTGAACAGTTCGGCAATACCAAATTAAAAGTATCATCATTCGTTCGGACTGCATAGAACAACAATGTGGAAAATTGTGTACCAGAAACAATGACTTCATCTTCCCTGTTTAATAAGAATTTAACAGCATCTATGTCATCTTCAAAAGTGACATCAAATTTGGTAGTCAAAAGTAGTTTTAGAATGCTGGTTCTTCCCGCGATAAGAGCATACTGAATCGGTGAAATCCCCTGCGAGCTTGGAGCCGTAATATCAACTTTTTCATCAAGAAAAAATTGAACGATTTTTTCATGCCCGAATCTGATGGCTACATGAAGTGGTGTTTCACCAAGAGAGGTTTTGGTATTCAAATCGGTGCCAATTATTGTCAGTAGTCTTAGAAGTTCCATGCATTCGTTTTCAACGCTATAATTGAGAGCGGACTTGGAGAATTGCGCTTGAAAAAATTGATCCAGGTTTTCCCGAAGCTTTTCAAATACCTCATTCGAGTCATAAAGTTTAAACGATCGACGAACTATGGCAGCGACTTGAGGATGACACACCAATGTGAGAAAGTAGATCATTTTTATTTGGGGTGAAGATATTGCCTGAAACAAAAAGAAACGTCATGATGTTAGATAAATGTTTATCAGTTTTTCGCTATAGTTCTATACAAGCAACATACTGAAAAAATCCTAAAGCATATAGTTTGTTATACAAAGATGGATCAAAAAGTTGCAAATAAGAAAGTCATAACACAACAGAAACAAAAGGTAAAAAGCGTCTTGGTAAACGTGTTGGGAGCAATCTTGGCATGCATAAAAACTGAAGATAGGCAGGGCTAAAATAAAAAATCACTGTTTTTTCATTTACCCTTACCGATCATCATTTTTGTTGTATGGCGAGATGTTTTTTTCTGTGAATCGGTTCTTTGTTCTGAGCTCTTAATTATACCCAGTTGATAAATAAACAAATAAATAAATGAACGTATTATCAAATTCAGTGTGTACTATAATATTTTCATTTATAAATAATAAAGAAATGACATCTATAGTAATTTTTTAATCCCTTAAAACCCATGTGTTTCTGGAATATATCGTTTTTTGTTGTTAAAATTGATATATGTCTCTCAGAAATGAGAATAATTATTAATCTGTTCAAGTATACAAATTTCATACAATAAGGGTTCAAAACCTTTTCCTTATTCTGAATTCAAACCATATTAATCTCCCAAAATAAAAAACTAAATTTCAATCATCTATGATTATTATGATTTGGGAATGCCTCCCGAGTATTTTAGGCCTCAAATGAAAAAAATCGGGTAAGCCTTTTTGACAAAACCTTAATCATGCAACGCTTAAAGTAGTCTGAAAACAAATTAAAATGTATAAAATTATCGGTCAATTAAACCAAATTTATTTTATCTTTGACAGCTCACGAAATGTGACTACTAGAAGTCAGTTTTTATTTACAAAAATATTTTTATTTTTGAAAAAGATATCCTTTCATATCCATTTTAGGTGAAAGCTGTCTGTAGACTAATTTCATTCTAAATTAGACAAAATTTCAAAAAAGTCAAGGTCATGGTGTCAGAATGATGTTTTATTTAGATATATGTACTATTATAGAGTGAAAATGATGGGACACGTATTTCACTGCTTGAATACAACTTTTTTTTTATTACAATCATTTACAGATTACATGAGAATTCTAAAAAAAAAAAATTTTCTCAAGGGGAATTTAAAATTTTAAGCATCGAAGTTTAAAACTTTTTAAAATCGAAATTTGTAATTCAAAGGCCCAATAATTAACATGTAAAAAAGGAAGCTTTTAACACTTACGAATTGAACAATTAAAAGATTTCTGGTTTAAACGTAGAAATCCAAGCTATAATTTTCAATGCTCTAAATTGAAACTAATACCTCTTTCAATTCAGTACAAAATTAAAAATAAAAAAGTTTCACCTTTCATCCAAATGTTAAAAATAATAATTTGCCCCTGTTCACTCAATACAATTTTAAAAAGAAAAAAAGGACTATTCCAATTTTGAAAAACAAAATTTTATTCCTTCCAACTCAATAAAAATTATAAAATCAAGAAGAAGATACTCTTTTAATTCAGAAAAAATTTGGAAAATAAATACTACCCTTAAAGTCAATAAAAATGTTAAAAATAAGCCTTCATTCAATTCCTCAAATATTGTAAACCAAAATTTCCTTGTTTCAAACTCAATAAAAATGTTAAAAATACGAAATTTGCCCGCCTTTAATTTAATAAGAATGAGAAGAAAAAAAATACTTTTTCTAAATTTCTTTCCTTTCTTTTAAAATTAGAATTGTGAACTTTAACAGTTTTTTTAGACATAAATTCTGTTTCAATCATCTTAATTAACAGTAATTTAAAATTAAAAAACGCTTAAATTGTCCATGTTTGTTTTAACATTCATTTTCTTCAGTTGAAATTTCAGTTATTTGGTTGAAAATTTCTGTATTTTGTTAAAAATTTGTCCTTTGTAGTAGAATATTAATCTTCTTAGTAAATAAAACACCTCTTTGGTTAAAAATTCAATTCTTTAGTTGAAAATTTACCTATTAGGTAGCAAATTCCTTTAACAATTCAAAATTTGGCTGAAAACTCATGTATTTTGTAAAAAATTAATCTTATTCGATAGAACACTCGTCTTTTTGGTTGTAAAATCATTTCTTTAGTTGAAAATCAGTTTTTTTTAAAATAATTTTTTCAACTACAAACTTAACTATCACATTTTTTGTCGACTGAAAATTTAGATGTACCATTTTTATAGAAAATTAATCTTTTTTTAGTTGAAAATTCCTGTTTTCAGTTTGAAAATTAGTCTGCTTTCGGTTGAATTCAACTGTTTTTGATTGAGAAATAAAATATTGTTTGGTAAGTTTTAATTTTTAAAAATAACTATTTCAGTGTACATAATGCAATGAAAATATTGAAAAGCGGTCATTTTGTATCTGTTGCAAAACTACCAATTTTGTTTGATATTTCACAATCGTTATTTTTGCTCATGTCAAATATAAATTTTATTTCTGCACACCTTTGCACACCCAAATAAAAACACTTTTTATTAATCATTAAGCTTTTTTAAATATCTTGTTTTCGATCAATGCTCTAAAATGAAAAAATTCCATTTCTGCAGAAATTTTGAAGGTTGTAAGATATCACACGTCGTTGAACAAATAGATCATATTTTATACGTATTGTCTAGTACTACCCCAGACAGAAATATTATATATAGTGTGAAGTATTATACATAATATTCATTTGTTTCACATAAAAAATGTATAAAACAAAAAAATATTATGGATAATACTTCACACTATATATAAACTATATATAATATTTCCGCCTGAAACTGAATTTTTTATTACACTTTACGCATTTCTAATTCGTTCGGATTACGAAATTTTCCGCAATACTAGCCCCAATGCTATACTTGGCCGGATAATCTTACAACAAAATCCGTAATATTATAGACAGTGCCTATTTGAAAATGTAAAATGAAAGAGTTTCATCAATTAAAATTACACTTTTCATAACTTTTTACGAAAATATATACAACTAAGTATTTCTTATTCAGTTTTGTCAAAAAGGGCAATCACGATTTTATTAAATTTTTGGTAGGCATCCATAACCAGAAATAAACCGTGATAGTCAAGCCCTTTTATGCGACAATTGGTCCAGGCTAACAGGATATTAAATTTTCTAACATTCAAGATTTTGACAGAAAACAATTGAAGTAATTGCACAAAAAGTTAAACAATATTTTTGGTTTTACAGTGTTTTCTTACTTTTGAGACGGTTCAAACGGTTATTTAAATTTCCGAAAATAATATTTTATTAAAAATCAAACAGAATATAAGGTAAACATTATACGTTTCTAAAACGTTACATTAACGTTTTAGAAGATCCCACATTTCTTTGAAGATACATTATTATAATTGAAAATACGATGCAATTACTATGCAGTTAATTAAACTGTTGGGTTTTCTCACTAACCCAGCATTTAAAGAAATAATAATAATGGCTAATTACGTTCTTAAAACGTTCACTGTATAAAAATTTTAATAGATGGGGAAACTATATTAACAGTAGAGGCATGGAATTTTTCAGTACGTGTCACTCAACATTATAATGCATTACGTATTTCATAACAATTCGAAACAAAAACTTACTTCTTTCGTTTTCATTATACAAGGTGATGTTTGCTCGTCCATTATTCAGCGATTTGCACTCAATGCCGTCTTTAATGCTCGCGAAGTGATTTGAAACTGAAGTCACATACGGAAACACTACTGTTCAACAATTAGGTACAGGTAAAACGACCCAAACGTGACTACCAATCAGCTGTCACTATTTTGGATTTAGAATTTGATTGGTGATAGTATGGCGGATCCATGGGGGGGATTGCGGTGACCCTCCCCCCTCCTTTCGAGATTTAAGACACTAAATTTAAATTTTGAAAATTTGTTCAAAAAACCGTAGGATGATACGAAGGCGGAGAGTTTGGTCAAAGATGACTGTTTATTGTTCATTAAGAAAGCAGTTCAAATTTTGAAACAAGTAGTTGAGAATTTTAAACCAAAATATATAAAATATATAATAGTTGATTATATATATATATATATATATAATAGTTGAAGCCAAGGAAAAATTTTCATTTTAAATCAGAAATAGTTGAATTGAACAAAAACAAGAAATTTTAACATAATACTTGAATCATCAACATTGAAAGATTTTTCAAACTTAAGATCGAAAATAAATCTATTTTACCATGAATAGTTTTATGCAAAATGAGCATGAAAAAGATTCACAATTAAAAAAA
>CAKNWU010044434.1:0-11401 GCA_932072015.1 Andricus quercustozae
GTGAATGAGCGCCTGGAAAGCGTCTCGAAAAACCTCCCAGTCTTCTCTTTGGCCGGTAAATGTTGGAACTTCCATTCGAGGCAGGCGTACACTCGTCGATCCTGTTCGTTGCAGAGACAAATTCTCGCTCCCAGTCGGAGTTGGCGTCCCAGAAGTGGTGGGAGTCAGGCGCTCACGGATATCATACAACTTGGACTGGACTCAATGTATGCTTGCTCGATCTCGGTGTAGACTGCGTCGCCAGGGTATCCGTCGTCATCACCAATATCGCTTTGAAGAAGCATGAGCTGATTGCCCTGAAAATCTGTCCAATAAGAGCGTAACAACGCCAGCCTTGCCTGTACCAGACCAATCGTCCATCGATCGTAGGGAAAGGTGATCACACTTGACGCAAAATTCCGAACCACCTTCACAAGGGCCTGTTGAATGACGATCAACTCGTCCATGGTCTCTGTCCTGAAATTAATTTGTCACATCAGCATTCAAAGCTCACGTTGAGCGGAGTTTTGTTCATAAGTAGTGTCCCATTTGATCGCTTATGCAAAGAAACATCACTATCAAATTTCTCGTTGACAATTCATAATTAACCATGTATGAATGAGAAGATGTGTCACAGTAAAATTTCTTCCCCTTGTCCACAAAAATTTTGCATTAATTTTGACCAAAAGGAAAAGGCAATTAGATCACGTTTGTTTGATTTTATATTTTGAGGCAAGTCACATAGAAATCACGAGCACGAAACGTTTTGGGGAGTGTGCATTGAAGAAAATTTAAAGATGTGTTTGTGCACTTATTGTCGAAATGTGATTCACCATGTCATATCAACTGATGAGGAAAGTGAGAGGGACAGAGAGAAAAGAAGGCAAGCGAAAGATGACGAAGTGCGCGCGCACGCCACACGACGCAAATCACAATCACATAGGTCAACCAAGCGCGTGAAATCGCGTTATAAGAAACCAGACAGCATGCGTCTCAGCATTCGCGCTCTCTCTCTCGCTCTCTAGGTCCTGACTCGAGCTCCGTTGGGCGCATGGCCACTTGAGCGAGTTGCATTAAGATGCTTGCGATTTCTCTCTTTCTTTGTTATCGAACTCGAGGAAATTTGTAAAAATTCCGAGTGAGATATGCAGTCACCTTGTCCCTTTTCACATTGTTTCCCTCACATGTTCGTTTCACTTATGGCTCATACTTCTCAATCTGTATTTTATTTCTATACTTACTTGATAATTTTAGAATGGATTGACTATTCACCAATCAGCTATATCCGGCTCGAAGGACCAAATTTTTAATCGCTTGATTGGGATAGGGTTTCCTCTTGAAAAGACCAGACTTGATTTCAGGGTGCAGTACAATTCTCCTTTATTTGTCCCTCAATGTCGTGCTGTCGATAACCATTACAACTAAGAACTAAGTCCACTGATAATATCAAAAACAAAAAAGGCACTTGTTACACTTTGATCACTGAGCGAGTAGATTTATAAGGCACTGTAGCACTGATGAACAATTAAGGCGTCCGTCTCACACGGTGGCGAAGTCGTAACTAACTCAAAACCCAAAATCCAGTCGAGTCATGCCGGAGAGCAGCGCCAGTGGTGGCGAGGCGCACCACTCCCCGGTTGAATGCACTGCATAGTCCAGCTTCTTTAGAGCAAGGATTGCGGGAGATTCAAACAACTTGCGCGAGATTCAAACAGAAAATAATAACAAGATGATAACAGAAGCGAGAGGTTAACTAGTCTACTCCAAGAAAACGTCAGAATAGACAACTTTTTCATTAGAATAAAATTCATGATACAAAATGATTTGCATAATAGATGCAAGGCAACCTGTCACTTTCTTTCTATGTTTACCGTGGACAACGTGATCTTTTTCTCGAGAGTGCAAAGTGCATGTGGTAAGGACTTTGTCACACTTATGGCATCTCCTTCTACTTTCTTACGGTTGAGCAAGAAGAGGACATGAATGAAATAGTACAACTAACGCTATCAGATGGGATAATTGGAAAGAAGAATCATCCTGATGAACGTACTGCACAAAGGGTGTCACTCCCAGTTACACTTGCGTATCACTGGTATCAATTCAAGCTTGCGATATGGAAATGAAGAGAAGAAGAAACGGAGCGAGATCGCGGAGAACATGGTGTAACAGAAACAAATATTGTCTTGATACTCGGCAATTCTTTAAATAGTACAAATTGATACAAAAAAATCTCCTCACTTTATGAGATAAAAATGCAACATCGATTAACAAAATTATTTTCCAGCATAATCTAAATATACAGAAATATTGAAAATTTGCTGAAGCGAAATTGTAATGATTTGTACTTTTTTGAGTTAAGACATTGTTTGCAGATAATTTAAAAAAGTCTTTTTTCCAAAAAGAGCAGAAATTTGCAATTGGTAATTTTTTTAGAGATTACTAATTTTTAAAGAGGGAGTCATTATGTCCAAGGCAATTTAATGATGTGTGTATAGTGTAGTGAGGAAGAAGTAAAGAGTTTGGATGGCAGAAAAAATTATTGAAGTGCGAGAAGAATAGAATACATATTACGCCATCGATGATAGTGTTATTGTGGTTGTTTTTTTGTGTGGGCAGTAGTTGCTTGTAAAAGAAAATATTTTGTATGAGGTGTAAATGCGACGGTTGTAAGAGAAAATGAGAAAAAAGGTAGAAGAAAAAGAGTCTGATTAAAGGCTATAAAAAGGTGAAAATAAACAGTGATAAATAGGATTCGGTAGACTTTATGGTTAAATCATTTTCACAGCGTCTTGGAGAATAAAAAGTATTATTTCTCTAAAGAAAAAAGAAAAATTTGTTTTTTGTAGCAAATTTTCGCTGAACGATAAGTATGACATATTTTGGCTCAGCAACTAAAGTTTGAAATTTATTGCAAATTCAATAATATTTCCATAGTTAAATAATATTAACAAAAAATTATATTAAATTAAAAAGATTTTCCATGAGCAAATCAAAATTTTTATAATTTGATATTGGGAGATTGTCACTATGGTTTTTTTAGTGAAAAGCCGCCAATGTTGTTGAGTATGTGCGCTTATACGATAGCGCTGTGGTGGTGAACCATGAACTGACGGTTATATGCAGAAATACTACGCCTTATGAAAAAACCTGCATCTGTAATAAAAAGATTCCAGTTTTATAAATGTACACTATACTTAATGGACCTCAAAAACAGCAACAATCTTCTATAGTGCATAATGCGTTAGCAGCAACTTTTAACAGCAAAGCTTGTATAACAAGACACGTGGAGGAAGAACTCTTTTGTTTCATATCGATGACGTTGCTTGCCACGCCACAGCGTTGGTCTATGTCACTTCCTCGACAGGGCAAAAACATCAAGTTCAAGCTTCGATTGATCCGTGCTCAAAAATCTCTGTTATCTCTGACGCATTGGCGAGGAAGCTCCAACTTCATTGTCCAGACGGTTGTTGCTGGGTTGCCCTACCCTGGGGACGTGCGTATTAGGTACGCCGTAGGACGGACATCAGTTATTCTGACGTAACAAATCAATCCGTAAATCAACTTCAAGGTTAATATTTCCATCGGTGAAAAAGATACAAACTAGAGAGTAGCCGTGACCACCCTTAACTCTAAATGGTCTCATGTAGCAGTGGTGGGCACGCTCTTGACCAAGTCAGGGTACCCTGACCGGTCTGACCAACTACCTACTTTCTAGTCAGGTACCTCCGAGCTTGGCCAGATCAACCCTTCCCTCAGGGGCCCTTTGTTGGAAAATGGAAGAAAAGTTTGAAATTTAAAGTTTATTAATTCTGCAATCCGCAATTTAAAAGTAATGTATTTGGAATCTACGTATTTTTCCGATTACAACGACATGTAATTTGTCTATAAACGTTGAAAATTTGAGAAGTATTCAGTATTAAATTGAATATTGAGCTAAGGTTTCTTGATATTAAACTCCTTCAAATGTTAAACTTTTTTAGGCTAGTAATATATCATTGGAATCGGAAAAATTCGTAGATGCTGGTGATGCTATTTTCAATTCCCCAGTTGAAAAATTAAAAGTTTGTAAATTTCCTTACATTAACCTGCCTGTGGACAAAAGACCCCTGCTGGTGTAAGCTCGCCCACACTTAGGTCCGTGAATAGACCGAACAGTGGTAGAAAAAATTAAGCCCGGACGGGCCTGACCATACCTGAAAACTTAACGAATGCGGCTGATGCAGCTGACCTTTTGCTAAGAACAGAGGTCCTCTCGTTCATCATCCAGGGCGGATTAAGAAAAGGAGGAAAAGATGCATCGATTACATAACAGACGATATTTCGGTGGGTTCTCAGTGGTCAAATTCCAGCACCAGACCACAGTGTAGCTCCAAAAGTAATCTCTCTGCTTTGCAACAAACTTCTCAGGATGCTGTCACTGTACTTATAACACGGTGGGCAGCATTGTGTATAGTTCACCAGTTTTTGTGCTGTCAGTTTCGTGTTCGTCGTATGACGCGACGTGGCGGCCGGAATGTTCGGTATCCCACATTTAATCTCACGCCTGTGATTTTATAGTGTAGTGGTATGATGTATGTTTGGTGATATTATTGATCAGTGGATGTCTGGTAATTTCGCTAATTATCTATACTGTCTCAGGTTAAGGGCGTTGGTTAAATCCGACTTGGAATTTTTTTTGACACGTATGGCACTATCCCAGTATATTTTCCGAAAGGGATAAATCTACGAATAGCAGACGACAGCATCTAAACGCCGAGAACCCTTCGAAAATATATTTTTTAACGCACAATTTTGACAGCGAAAACGCATTCTCGAGTATCTCCATCTATACCAAGACTCACGACTGGATGATGGTGAACATAAATTTCACGAAATAAGTCGCGAAAGGGAGCAAAATCCAGAAAATCGACAGGTCCTGTGTGTGAAGTTCATGGGACTGTAGTTGTAGACATCCAACAAGCTGTGTAAGCTGTGATACAGGAGCTCCGAACAACACACTTACAACTTCAATCTCGTGGTCTTCACACACAGGCCTTGTCAAATTTCTCTTCATTTTGCTCCGTTTCGCGATGTTTTTGGCGAAATGTAGGTTCACCGACATCAAGTCGTGGGTCCTGGGATAGAAAGAGACACTTGAGAATGCTTCTTCGATGTCAGAATTGTGTGTAAAAAAATAAATTTGAAAACGGTTCTTACTCTTCAGATGCTGTCATCTGTTATCCGCAGATTTCTCCTTTTCGCAAAATGAACATATGCCGTCAAAATAATAATTTCCTCACCACAAGGGTTTGTCTTTCAAAATGTCATCGATCCGAGGATCACGCGAAACACCGGATGTTTGGTAAGTTTTCTTTCTTTCGTTTTCAAATACTTGAAGAAAAAAGTATATATTGAAACAGTGCCGTACCTATAAAAAGAAAATCAAGTCGAACTAACAAACACACATACCAGAGAGAGAGAGAGAGAGTCAGTTTTCAGTGGGTAACTAATCCCGGCACAGGAGAGACGTCATTAAACATCTTATTTTCAGAGCTATTTGAGACAACTATATTCGAAAATAACGTTAATAACTTTTTGAAAAAAATTATCTTTGGAATAGTTTAAGCTCAAAATATTAAAGGCGATGAAAATTTCGCTGGATAAAATTGTCTATCATTCTGTAAACTGCTATTACACTAGAAAATGATTTTCTTAAACGATGCTCCAGTTTCATCTCACACAATGAGGTTTTTTTTTTAAATAATCAGAGGCAAGAAATAATTTTAGTCTGCAAAAGTGCTTTGGAAATTCTGTTACTAATATAGAATTATTTTCCATCCAAATATAATTCTTTTATTTAAGATTACACTTTTTTACTACAAGATCATTGCATAGTTTAACTATGTCTTGGAGTTGACAGTAATTTAGTGATCAGTGTGCAGTGTTACAAGGAAGAAGTGTTGAGTGTATAATGACATAGAAAATGATAAAAGTATGAGAAAAATATATATATATAAATATATAAAAGATAAGACAAGATTAGAAGAAAATAACAGTAAAAGTAGTGACGAAAATTTCAAGAATACGAGTCGCGTAAAATCCTTCGAAGAACAACGTGTTTAAAGAGTGATAAATTTCGTACTATTCTTGTGGATTTTTGCTCTTGTCCTGTATCAATATGACAAATATATTCCATAAGATTTTATATTGAGCCCGCATCTTAAAGAATGTGAAATATTATTTCTTTAAATAAGAAATAAAAATTCGATTTTTTGCAAGAAGGAGACGAAATACGAAAAAAGTCAAAACAGCAAAGTTGTTCCGTTCAAAAAGTTATTATAATAAAAAGTACGTCGACACTTCTGTTTTATGGAAAATTTTCATGGAAACATTAATAAAATCGGCTATAATTGTATTTTTCTTAGAACAATACAATTTTGTATGAAATATTTGTTAAAAAAGTTTGTTTACAAAATTTTAGTCAAATGAATTTTTTATAGAAAAATACAATTAACCAACTTTATACATATCTTAGCAAGAGTATGTATTATATTTTTTTAAATTGTCGTTGCCCACTTATAGCGAAAAGTCGAAAGTGTTGTAGAAGTCGTAGAAATGCAAACAATAGACAAAGATGATTTAGATATATGAAAATATTTTAAAAACAAGGCTTCAAATATACAATACAACCCAGGAGTATAAAATCAGCTATTTGCTGACCATTCGCTGAAATGCTCGCAATATTTATCAAAGAAATATATTTTTTTTAATAGCAATATTTTATTTCAATAGCAACATCTCACAAAATATTCAAACAAATTCACTGTTCGTAGGCTAGTGTGAAAGGTAAATTTCCATGAATTTTTTATGGCTGACAAAAATTGTGCAATTTATTTCCTAATTTCTGCCAAAACTGAAAAATTAAAATGAGGAAAGTTGTTTATAATTTTAAATTTGCCAACGAACAGTGAAAAATATTCAATATCTCTCGAGGGATTATTTGAAATGAACACTTAGACCCCCCCCCCCACAGGGGGGGGGGGTATCCGTGTACATTTCGAGGTCCCCTCGGCAACTTTGTCTTATTCTATGTTTTTTGGGTCGCTGATTACGAATTTCGAGGTTTCCCGGCCCAAAAGCTGGTCATTTTTTTGTTATTCGCTATTGTTTAAAGAAATTATTAAAAACTGGTTTCTTGCAATCGGACAATTTTTTTTATAACTAATTTGCCCATTTTAAGAAGAAAAGGTCTCATACCATTTTCTCGTAAAATGCATATTTCAAAAGTTATTAATTTTTGAAAGTCGACAATTTGACTTTCTTTGACAAACTTTGGTTGTTAATAACTTTTTACCTATTGAATATTTTTTCAAAAATAAGGAACCTACTTAACCGTCAAGAGTTACCCTACAGCCTGATATATAACAATATTGACTTTTTGCCATAAATGTCCCACATTCGGCAATTTACAATTAGCATTTTTTGCCGTCATAAACCTATATATCCTAACTGTACGCACGTATACGCACGTATATGTAGTCGCTTTTTGTTAAATCGCACATTTTTGCAGCTGTTAATTGAAAAAAATATTTGAAATGTCATGATGCCTTATCAATAGAAATGGTTAATAATAATAGCAATAAAAATATGATAATAATGAAAGATCATTCCTTCAATGTAGTGTCTGCGCAAACTTGAAGCGCGCGCTCGCGCACATACGTGCGTACAGTTAGGATATATAGGTTTATGACGGCAAAAATGCTAATTGTAAATTGCCAAATGTTGGACATTTATGGCAAAAAGTCAATATTGTCATATATCAGGATGTAGGGTAACTCTTGACGGTAAGGTACGTTCCTTATTTTTGAAAAAATATTTAATAGATAAAAAGTTATTAACAACCAAAGTTGGCGAAAAACGTCAAATTGTCGAATTTCAAAAATTAATAACTTTTGAAATATGCATTTTACGAGAAAATGATGAGAGACCTTTTATTCTTAAAATGGGCCAAATAATTTATAAAAAAATTGTTCGAGTGCAAAAACCACTTTTAAATAATTTGTTTAAACAATAGCGAATAACAAAAAATTGACCAACTTTTGGGCCGGGCAACCTCGAAATTCGTTATCAGCGACCCAAAAAACATAGAATAAGACAAAGTTGCCGAGGGGACCTCGAAATGTACACAGATACCCCCCCAGGCGGTCGGACTAACTGAAGTTTTAACTTTTTTTTCTTCGAAATATCTCCTTTTAAAATTGTCTTCACTATTTCCCTTGCAACTTATTTTTCATATAATTTATGCGTGTATTTATCTATTTTGAAAAAAGATTGATAGCGTTTTAGCGATTGTATAAATGCAGATATGGGATTAAATTGTTGTTTTTACACAATGTAAACTTGAACTATGCAATATCTGATTTATTTGAAAAAATAGAGAAACATGATTTAGTTACATGGACATATTTGTTAAAAACGAGAAATGAAATATACAGTAGAGTGGGCTGGATTTTTTTTTGTTAGCGGATTCTAATAGTGTTGCAAAGTTGTATTTTTCCAATAGTAGTAAGCCCAACAAGTTGCAGCTCGATTGGATAATATCTGCTGTTCTGTGTATGGATTTGAAAATTAAAATTTTAACATAATTAACAAAAAATTTGTAGGGATCAAGAAAATATGCTGAATTTTCAAAATGGAAACTGTTGGTAATCAATAATAATATCAAATTATAACTTAAAAAACAAAATTTGTGCCCAACTTAGAATTTTCAGAATATGTGCAAAAAACAAGGATTTTTGGATTTTGTTGTCTGCAATTTTTTTTTTAATCTGCAGTAAACACAATCAACGAAACTCTCTTTTTGCACATTTAAAAAAAGTTCTGACTTGAACAAATTTTTTTTATTTTCTACTTTTACATTATTCTTCCAATATACCTAAGAAAAATTCAACATGCATTTTTTTTAGCCCACAAGAAACTTTTTGTAAATGTTCCAAATTTTCAATTTTGAAACCCATTCAAAGAAGAGAAGATATAATCCAATGAAAGAAAAAATTTGAGCGCTCATTAATATTGCTAAAATACATGTTTTACCAACGATTAAAATCTGCTACTAAAAAAAAGCGGTTTGTTTGGTCCAATCTAATATACGGTACCATCCAGGAGTATGCATTCAGCTGCTTTCTCATATTTGCTAAAATCCTCGTAATATTTGTGAAATAAATATGATTGTTTTGGTAAGAATGCCCGAAAACATAGAAATTCGTCAAAAAATCAGCCCAAAACGAAGTCAGTTATCTAATTCTATAAGGGGTTACTGCTAATCGTGGGAATTCCAATATTTGATTTTAAAAGCAACATCTCTAAAGATATTCCAAAAATTTTAATGTTCGTAGGCTAATGTAAAAGGTAAATTTTCATGAAATTTGCATGTAGGAAAAAGTGTACAATTTGTTTAGACATTTCGAAGCTGAAACTTGAAATGAGAAAAGGTAAAAATTGTTTATATTTTCGATTTTCTTATTCTAATACTCAACTTAGGCAAAAATGAAGAAACAACTTGTAGATTTTTTGTCATGTTCCAAAATCGCATGGAACTTAACCATTTAAATGAGCCAAATAACAGCGAAAAAGATTGGATATCTCTTCATCGATTATTTTAAAAGAACACAGACATTTTCAGTTTTTTTTTTTTGCAATATCCCCGTATAAAATTAGCTTCATGATTTAGCTTACGGATCATTTTTCTTTTTGGTAGAATATGAACATGCATTCATCTATTTTTAAGGAAAAATGATATACTTTGTTTTATAAAGATAACAAGAATTTAGTCAATTCTAAAATAACAGCTGTACTGTCTAAAATTGGATTGTACTGTCGACAAATGAAAATTTAAAAAAGGTGGACTTGGCCTACAGGGGATACCACTATAAAAAAAACGCGCCAAGTACTCTACTCCATGAGTGGTGTGGAAACGGGTAAGTAAATATGTAGCTAAATAATATTGACATATACATAAACTTCTTGCTTTATAGCAATTTAAGAACATTTCATAGAACAATGGCAAAAAACAATGCTTCTTCTGAATCCCGTATCTGCATTACACAAATGTAGAATATTTACGAAAATGAATTTCTTATCTACAATAACCTAAGAATATGAAAACAGGTTCGGACATTCGTAAAATATCTAAATTTCTGTAATACCTAACGTACATTTTTTCCTCTTTTAACTAGCCTAGTAATTATCGACAATTGAGGAGCCAAAATATAGATTTTGAAAATTGTGTTTTGGCTAATTTCCAATGTAAAAGGTAAATTTCCAAGGTAAAAGATAAAAACGCTTCCAGAAAATTTGCGAAGCTTTTACAATTCGTGAATAAAATTCAATGTGAGATACGATTTAGAGGTCCCTTATTTGAGATTTGCCTTTTTGATTAAAATTTTTGTCATCAATGTCTTGAAAATGAAGTTATTACATTTTGGAACGTGTAGAATTATTTTATCTTACGTTACCATATTTGTACGTCATTCAGTGAAAAATTCTACATTCATTTTTGAAGAAAATAATCATTTTATCTTACTTGTTTCACATTTTTCTATAATAATTTAAAAAACGGTGTGCCAATTACAAAATACAATAAGTAAATGAAAAAAGGTAATTATTATGGAAAAATGAAGAAAAAATTATTATTTTTCTTCAGAATGAATTCAAAGACTGTCATAATTATTTCCAATTCTCGTAATATAAGAGGGGGTAATTTTGTATATATACAAATATAATACACAAATTTTCAAGATATTGAGAACATAAAAACGATAAAAAGTCAATAAAAAAAACAAAACTCCAATGAGGGACCTCTAAATCATATACTGTTTTGAATATTTTTCGTTTGCAAATGTTTGTAACGGTTGACCTTCCTGGACCTCCCCCACCAGGAATTTAGGGCTATAAATGTAGCGCTTTGGCCCAGCGCAAGTTAGTTCTTTCTAATCTTGTAACCTAAACTGTACGAATATTAAATAAAACCAGTCGAGTACCGTTAAGTAACTCGACTACTTTTTTAAAAAACCAATTGTTGTTAATTCAGCACAACATTTCTGGCAATCCTGCCAGGATCCACTAAAGTCGCGAATTATATTCTACGGAATTAAAATAAAAATTCACATCGACTGGTGGAATTGGGGTTAAAAGACTTGATATCTACGGAAATCAAGAGGTTTAAGGATTTTCCTGAGAAAATCCACTATCTACAAGAGAAATACAGAATTCTACGGAATTTACCGATAAAGAACTCCGGATTACTGCTACGGCAAAACCTGTTAACTGAGTAAGTAGAAAAGAATATTCATTAGAGGGTGAATTTAGTAGCCCCTATTCTACGAAGAGTATTTCTTTTCGAAAACTCCAAAATTTGGGTAAGCAATATACCGCTGTAAAACCT
>CAKNWU010044476.1:0-10122 GCA_932072015.1 Andricus quercustozae
GGTTTCATTTTGGAATGCCAAGACGGTGTCATTTCCACTCTAGCATACCGTCGCCACATTTTGAGCCAAGACATTCCCGATGATAGCTGCAGAGCGTGTCATGCACACCCCGAGCATCTAGGACACATACTATCTGGTTGTCCAATTCATGCGGGAACGACCTACATCCAAAGGCACAATGCGGCACTAAGAGTGCTTTATTACCATCTTTGTCACTCTTACGGCATCAGCCCAAATACTGCTCCGCTAAAAGCTCCTGGGGTAATAGAATCAATTGTCGAGAATGAGAAGTGTCGGATATAATGGAACTTCATATTCTCGACAATTGTTTCCGTTGCGCACTCGAGGCCTGACATAGTCCTTCTTGACTTCGAGAAACGAACCATGTTCGCTATCGAATTTTCGGTACCAGCTGACAAAAACATCATAGCCAAGGAGAATGAAAAGAAAGAGAGGTATAAAGAACTTATAAGGGAGTTGCGACGGCTATACCCGGATTATTCCGTTAAGCTAATCGTCTTGATCATCGGCGCTCTTGGAGGTGCCAAGGTTTCACTGTTTAATAGCCTGAAAAGCATCCCTGCGTGTCAAGAAAATGCCAAGAAACTTGCGGGGAAAATGCAGAAGGCGGTCGTCCTTGGGTCGCTCCGTGTCCTCAGGGTGCATGAGACTTTTGCCGGATCATCGTATTGAATTCGTCGCAGACTGTAACCACCTATCTCACGGTCGTGAGACGTGGTTGCAGCTGAAATTTTACCGCGATTTCGCTGAGAGCGGGTGCAATTTTTCAGATTAGCACCTGCTCCCAGCGAAATCCTGCGGTTGTCCTTATGACAAACTTTTAACTATATATATTTCATTTAGTCCTCTTTTTTGGGAATCTACTTGTTTTGTATGATTATAATCGATTATGATAACACTTATCATATCAAATTCATTATAATTACAGAGGCTTTGGAGTTGTTCCCAAACCGATGGACATACTAATAGTATGGTTATTTTAGTCAGTATCTATAATCTCTAGAATGTTAGTATTGCAATTACAACTATTTCATGTATTAAAAAAAGTGTTCAAGACAAGCAAAAAATGTTTTCTATGTCCTGTCACGTTTCAAATATGTAAAACTGTAGAAAAGGACACATGAACAAGATAAAAATTGACTACTTTATTGCAAAAAAGTTGTGCATAACTGAAATTATTAAAAACTTTATCTGTATGGACTAAGAAAGTGGGCCACCATATGTGCTTTGGTATTATCGATTTTTTTTAAATTTCATCAATAATGTCATCATTAATTTTTTGTCGATAAGATTGTTTACATTAAAAATTTACATCAAAGTAAAAATACATAAGTTTACATCATTACGTGTTTTGTTACGTAGTTCTTGTACGATTTTTTTTTGCTTTATACCATTTTATTGTATCAAAATCTTGCAAAAATGTGGTTTGTAGTTTAATGGTACCTTGTAACGAATAATTTAATTGCATAAGTTAGTTTGGTACTCTGAGTTCTAAAGTTTTAAAGCGTCTGAATGGGAAACGGATATCCCTTTAGCAAAATACAACTCTAAGATGTATGCCAGTGGTTTTGTATTTTGAACACGTCGCCACCTCTATAGGGAGTTAAAACAATAAAAAGGAGAAAACTAAAATTTTATTAATATTGGAAGCACTGCTAAACTTCAAATATGAAGGAACACTGCTTACTTTTGTAAATAGTACTGCGATGTCAAATTGCAAATTATGACACAGTTCAATTGATTAAAATTAAAAACACTGTCTGACATGATTCTTAAATTTATTATCAATAGTGATTTTCAGGAAACAAAAGAAGTCGAAAAATGTCGGAAAGTGTAATTTATACCTTTTTTATGTTTTGTTCTAAGGACCCCGCACCAAATGTACAGAAAACGGCTTTTTGTCAAAATGTATCATTATAAATTATGTTGGTAATTTCGAAACTGCAGATGATTAACTCGAAAGAAAACTATCAGAAAAATTGCGGGATTTTTACTCAAAGAATGGCCAAATTTCCAATTTCGACACATATTTTAATACAAAAATTCAAATCTTTTTGAAATTTTATCCTGTTCAAAAACTTGTTATTATACTTGGCTAGAAACCTCATATTTTGCAGATCAGACCCACTGAAACAAAAGTGCTACATCCATGAATTTGACAGATTTACATTTTTTTGTATAAAGTATGTTTGGGGGCTGTTTTAACATCCTTTCAAGATTCGAGCAAAGGAAACTGATATTTCTAAAAAACCAAAATCACGGGAGAATAAATGTAAGAAACTTCCCCAAGCAGGTACATTTTTGAAATTATTTTAAGGGTTGTTTCAACATCTGTTGAAGGGATTATATCTAGTAATATTAAGGGATATTCAAGATTTTTTTAGTAATGTAAACAAAATTGTATTGAAATGGACTACAGGCGATCGATTAATACATATTTGTAGGTGCCTTTTTAGATTAAAAAAGATGTCGGAAAGCGATGTTATTTGCCCTGAGCGATATAATTTATAAAAAAATGTAATGGGAGAGATGTTAAAAATTAAATACTTCAGACCAAAAGTAAATTATTTGTTGAATCCTTTATTCTAATTCTTCTGACGTTTCGAAAACACATAGCTTTCCTTATCAGGATAAAAGTAATTAAAACGAGAAGTTTACAAACATCATCATCAAGTATTAAAAGTTCCAGATTCTCCATTTTCCATTATTCTATGGAAAAATCGTATAAAAAATGGATATAAAAAAATTTATTAAATATATGTATAAAAAAAGTGAAAAAGTGAGGTTAAGAAATTGTATCAATATATTTACCTTTAAGTTATCTTCCTTTAGAGTTACATTTTTGTTAAAAAATTTTAAACTTTATGTTGATTCTTAAGTTTCAATAATATGTTGCAAAAAATGTAATTATCAATAATAATTTTAGAAAAAACATTGTGAAACGAGAGGACACTGCAGTAGGCATGATAGCTCTGGAACAAATTATCTGAAATCAAAAAACCAGCAAGATTTCATTAGTACATTCCTATACGCAGTTCGTAAACGAAATATTTACCAAAAATTTTATTTTTAAAAAAATGGCGACGATTGTTCCAAAAATTGCGATTTTTGAGGTTCCGAAAAATCGGAGTTTTGGCCCCACCAAAAAAAAGACAGAAAATTTGTTATCATGCTGACCGCAAGTAATAATAAGAAAAACGTGCTTTGCGGCAGCGGTCATATTTCCCTCAGTTTTAAAAATTTTTTAATGAATAAGTACCTACAAGTATGTAATCAATTATTGATTATAGGATCCCAAAAAAAAACCATAAATAAAAAAATGGGTTTTGCGAGTTTTTGGCGCTAATTATGATTTTTTTGCGGTTTTTGAAATGCAAATTGTTTCTGATACATAAAATATTTATTACTTTATACTGATAATTAGATGTTTGCATAAATTGTTTAAACAATCTATTATTGTTTTTAGCAATTTTCTCTCAGCGTAGAGTTCGAAAGTCGCGGTTTGTTAAGAAATGTTCCACTTTTTGTCAAATTTTCAATTAGAGTGAGGTAATACTTATTTTATGTTAACAAACATAATTGCTTAAACAATTTATTATCATTATTAATAATATTTTATTAGAATAATGCTAGGAAATAGCAGTTTTCACAAAGTTTTCAGTTTTTGTCCATTTTTCAATTAGAGTGACTAATTAATTGTAATTGTGTAAACCATTTGTTATTATTTTTATTATGCTTAGATGAAATCTTTGCTGTTTTTTTGAAAGATATCGTTTTTAATTGACCCAAGTATTATAACTGTAAAGAAGATTTTTTTATTGGCATTAGGATCGATAATATTTATTTCTTTTTTGTTCTGAAATTCATTAAAAAAAAATGTATTTATTTTCAAATAAACTAAATATTATATTTTGTATGTTTTGTCCCGGACTTACTCAATGGATTATTCAGTAAGGCTTTGTGAATCAGTCCTACCTTATACATTTTAATTGATCTAATTTCATTATATAAATGTATATTTTATAAAAGAATGTTGTTTATTTTTTTTTTTATGTGAATTTAGTCAATTTTGCAGTCAATAATATCTTGAATTTCAACCATGGATAGGGGTTGAAACTTAATATAATTGATATAAATTTTGATTTGATAAAAAGAAAAAAAGAAAATTTGTTCTTTAATGTTATTCCGGCCACGGATAGGGGCCAAACCCTAAATTAAAAGATAAACAAGTTGAAAAGAAATTATTATTATTTTAGTGAGTTGATAGTGAACCAGAAATGGAATTTCAAACTTATCCTCAGTAATTTTCTTTCTTCTCCTTCTCTTCCCATATTTATATCCTTGTGTATGATTCTTGTTACAACTGAGCGAATTGAGGCTAGTTTGGACGTCGCTAAGTTATAAAATGTATTATAAAAACACTGACACAAATTTAAAAACTTTTTTATATCTTAATAATTTTTATAAAAAACAGATTAAAAATTTTGAAAATAAAATAATGTTCACTATGTGATTAGAAAAGGACCCTTCTGGTCTCAGATCTAACAAGAAACTAGCATATTTTACGAATTTCACAGTAACAGTAATTCAGTTTGAATAATGCTATAAAGTTGCGGTTTCTTTTGAAATTTTTAATCATTTGTCTACTTTTCACTTGGAGTGAGTTATCAGTTAATTCAATTTAGCAAAAATAATTATTTAAACAAATTATCATTGTTTATAACTATCTTCTGCTTTATTAATGCTAGATAGTCGCGGTTTCTTCTGAAAATTTTAACTTTTTACCCACTTTTTACTTAGTAAAGTAATAAATAATTCAAATGAACACACATAGTTGTTTAAACAATTTATCATTGTTTATAACTATCTTCTCTTAGGCAAGTGCTAATAAGTTGCGGTTTTTTCTGAACTCTTAAACTTTTTGTCTACTTTTCACTTAGTAAGGTAGTAATTAATGCAATTGAACAAACATGTTTATTTAATTTTCAGTTTCGCTTTGTCTTATCAGTTATGAACAAATAATAAGTGAACCTCAAGGAGAATAATTTTTTAAATAGTATTGTATTGTTTAAAGTGAATTATTTTTGCTCTTTTCCCAATGCTTGAAATATTTATGTAAATATCTAGTTATCAATATAAGGTAGTATTTTATGGATTAAAAACAATTTGCATTAAAAAACCGCAAAAAAAATCATAATTAGCGTCAAAAACTCGCAAAACCCGCTTTTTCCCTTATGGGTTTTTTTTGGTACCCTACTCTCTAAATCCGAATTAGTAGAAATTTTACTAATGCAATTAGTAGCATTGTATTTGACTGTTAAATTAGTAATTTTATCAGTTTCTACTGAATGAAATGGTAAGATTTATGTTACTAAATTAATTAGTAAGGGTATTCTACTAATCTGCTTAGTAGTGCCGACTTACTAATTCAATGAGTAGCAATGAATTGCTATGGAAACATAATTTAATAATTTGTTAAATACTTTCTGCTGGTTTTTGAGTTTTAATTGAGAAACGATCATGTTTTCATGATTTATATTCTAAGTTTATATAGTTATATTAATTATAATTGTGTTTGAACGATGCAATATATAAAACTGAAACGAAATTGGGATCCGCTGAGCTGCAACACACCATCTATTTTTTCAGTGCGGCCAAAATGTGAACTCGTGAAATCAGGTAGAATAACAGCGTTGTCAGAACTTATAATCATCAGATCCAGTTTTCCTAAGCGACAAAAATTATTATTTAACCTAAATTTTAAACAGAATTTGAAACTCCTTTGTCTTCAAATAAAAGCTTTTTTGAACCACCGTATTGGTAAACTTCGGATAAGTTAAAACAAAAGTATCTACTTACTTTAAAGCGTGAGAATTTTAATTTAGTTTATTAAATTTTTTAAAGTAAAAATTGAACTATTATGTTTGATAATTGATCGTTTTTAGTTAAAAATTCAAATATTCATATCTTTGCTTGAAAATTCAACAGCTTGTTTGAAATTTTTTCTCTCCCTTGACGACTGAAAAATCGTTTTAAGTTGAAAACTAGACTCATGTCGAAAAGTAGTTTTTTTTGGTTAATTTCAACTGTTCCTGATTAAAAATTAATTTTGTTGGTTGGGGAAACAACTACTTGATTTTTCGTTTAGAATTCATCTTTTTTGGAATACAAATTTAATTTTGTGAGTTGAAAGTTAAACTCTTTTCTTAAACATTAATTTTTGTTGGTTCAAGATTCATCATTTCAATTAAAAATTTATCTCTTTAGTTGAAAAGTGAGTGAGAAAAGTTTTGTTGAAAATTCGTTTTTTCTTTAACAGAAAATTAATTTTTTTTGCAACTGAAAATGTAATTATTCCAATTGAATATTCTAACATTGTAGTTAAAAATTCATCTCTTTAGTTGAACATAATAGAAAATTAAAAATTAAACCATCCACTTTCAGGTTGAAAAATTACCATTTTTTATTGAAAATTAAACTATTCCAGACAATGATTCATCATTTTAGTTGAAAATTTATGAGCTTGGTTGAAAATTAATTTTCTTAACCGAATTTTTATGTTGAAAACTGATATTTTTTGTTAAAAGATCAAATATTTCGCTAAAAATGTATGTATTTTGTTGAAAAATCGTCTTTTTTGGTAGAAAAGTAATCTTTTTGTATAAAAATTAATTTTCTTGTTTGGAAATTCATCTTTTTGGTTGAAAATTCAAGTATTCCGGTTAAAAATGTACAATTTTATTTGGAAATTAAACTACTTGGTTGAAAGATAAACTCTTTTGGTAAAAATTCATCTATTTGACTTAAAATTTATCTACTCCAGTTGAAGATTCATCTATTCTAGTAAAAGACTCATAATTTTATTAAAAAAATTATTATAAGTTTGTCTTTGTTAGTTGAAAATTAATCTCTTTTCTTGAAGAAACGTATTTTTTGGTAGAAAATTATTCTTTATGTTTTAAAATTAATCTTCTTGTTTGAAAATTGATCTTTTTGGTTGAAAATTTAAGTATTCCAGTTAAGTATTCATTGTTTTAGTTGAAATTTCATCTTTTAGATTGAAGATAAAAACTACTTGGTTAAAAGTTATTGTTTTATTAAAAATGAATCCTTTTGGATCAGAATTCATCTATTACAGTTAAAGATTCATCATTTCAGTTTAAAATTTGTTGTTTTTTTTTCTGGAAAATTAATTTATTAACTGAAAATTTAACTATTCCATTTTTGATTCAAAACATATATTTTTTAGTTCAAAATTCAACTATTTGGTTGAGAATTCATGTATTTTGTTGAAAAATCGTTTTTTTTTTTGTAGAAATTTAATTTTTTTGGTTCCAAATTCAACTACTTGGTTAAAAAATCACCTATCTCGTTTAAAATGGAATATTTTTACTATGAACTTTAGGAATTTGAAACGGTTCGAATTGAATTTAATACAGGACCCACATTAATTTGACCTAAATATGCACTGAGTTTTAAGTATAAGAAAATAAAATAGAAATTTCTTTGAATTATTATTTAAATTCATAGATTAATTTACTCGAAACTACCGTTTAAAATAGTGACCAGCAATACATTTACCAATTCATTTAGTAGTAGCATTACCAATTCCTTTAGTAGATATAGTTACTAATTCATTTAGTCAGTTATTCTTACTGACTGAATTAGTAGTTTTGTACTAATTAGTAGAAAACTACTACCAATTAGTAGTTTTCTACTAATTCCGATTTAGAGAGTATTAAAGAGACTTATGCGGATGATATTTAAAAAGTAGGGGAAAGTGGGGTATGGTTTCAGTGCGGGGCATGGTGACTCTTGCAAATAATGCTCGTGTTTTTTGATTTTCATATTAGTTTTTTTCACATAAAATAGCTTCCTTGAGTACTAAAGAAAGCTATTTTACGTAAAAAACTAATATGAAAATGAAGAAACCTGAGCATTAGTCACAAGAGTCACCGTGCCCCACACTGACACCATACCCCACTTTCCCCTAATATTTCATTCATATTCTATGGCTAATTGTGAAGAGAAGTCTTGAGTTTCAACTCGATTCAGCTAATATTGACGATTCTGAATAAAATTTACGAAAACACATTCTTTTCTAATGGGAAATAATTCTAAATATTCTAAATATCATTTCTTTTTTAAATGGATTTATTATTGTGTGAATTCGAACATATTTCCAGGCAATATGCATAAAAATTCGAGAACAAAATTTACCAATGCATTTTTGGACCACCCTATTATACATGTAAGCGTTTAAAGCTGTATTTATCAAAATAATCTTCAGATATGACGATCCTGAAACAAATTTTTTTTTGATTAATTTATGCCAGTGTATTTCAATCTTACTACGTCACATGACGTAGAATATTGTGAAAAAATGACAAACATTTCGTGCTTAATGGGTGAAAATGCCATCATGAAACGAATATCTCTCCTTAGCACGATCAAGGTTTATTGCCCGAGAGTTAAAGTCGACAGGATGAAACGGTGTTGAGCAAGTACTTACATATATAGATGTGTAAATATTACTCTACTTTAGCGCATGATAGATAAACAAGTATACTTGGGAATTTAATCCTCTTTACACTGATAATAACAGAATTTACACGTACTCTCGTTTCTTGTTTGAAATCAAGATACCTATTTCTGATGACTTTGTAAATATTTAAATATCTCAAATAAGTGAGACAATGCATTTGTTTCGAGACTTTCGTTCCTTCATTCTAGAGAATTATGACTTGAAAACACTCGTTTTAAGCATGCGATTCATTACCCTTCAAGTTGACCATGATCTACTAACGAAGAATGATCACTTCTATCAAGATTTGTTAGGTCGTTATTTATTCAAAAAGTGAGGAAGTCATTTGAAAGGTGTTAAAGCAAGGAAAGTCTTGACCAAATTTAATTAAGAGTTGATGACTATTGTGCGTGCTTTGGAGACATTAGTCAATTTATCACCATTAATAAACGACGGATTCATGATTCTTAGGGGCTTCAAAATGATAAATTGAACATACTATAAAAATGGTTTGTTAAAATATAATAAAAATTAATAATAATTTTCCAATTCATTCACTCAATTTGTCTGCATTAAATATACTATGATGTCAATTCCACAGCTTATAAAATTGTGTTCTCACTTGAAGCAACATGAAATTTTTATTTTAAAGATCGTGATGCATAATTTCAAAATTAATTATTTTTAACGACTTAGTTTGAAGATCCTAATTTAAGAGTGCATCAATTTTTAAAAGAAGTTTGAAATTTCCTAATTTTTAACGTTTCAAGTTTGAATTCACTATTTTGAAAGCTATCATTTAGTAACCATACAGCTTTCGAAGTTTTTAGATTAATTAACATTTGAAGCTTCACAATATTTAAAATTCTTCAATTTTGAACTGCAAAAATGACAGTAATTTTTTATAGTTCATGTGATACTCATTAATAATATACACATCATCTATAAAAATGTATAAAAAACTGAAGTTTTTTTGCTCTAAAAGCTTAAATTCGAAAATACCTGGTTTCCAATTTCAAATCTCACAAGGTTGCATTTTCAAATTCTAATATTAAAAATGTTAGAACAGTCTCACTATTATATCTTTTACAATTTTACATTGAAAGTCTTGATAGTCAGGTTTAAATTTAATAATTTTAGATTTGAGTATTCTAAATTGTTCAGATTCAATTTAATTGAGTTTTAAATTTAGTAATTATCAATTTAAACATTTTAAATTGCTTGGTTTAAATTTTAAACGTAACTGAATAATTTCTTTCGTTTTGAATGGTCACAATTTTAGAGTTTTTATTTAATTTAAATGTTTTAATTTAAATCTTTCAATTAAAAATTCATTTAAATTTTCAGAAGAAACTTGAAGATTTAAATTTACTTAATGTTACGCAAAATTTATAGGGTTTGAGTCAAAAAATGTTTCAATATCACAATACTTGGTATTTAAACATGTTTTCAGTTTTAAATGGAGTTCTGCTTCGTTTCATTTTCAATGTTCAGTACTATATATTGTTTCATTTTTAGTTATTCAAATTTAAAGTTCATTTTTATTTTGAACGGTTTTTACAGAATAATTCATTTTT
>CAKNWU010044506.1:0-14469 GCA_932072015.1 Andricus quercustozae
CTCACGGCCCAAGTACAGTTGTCTACTTTTTACTGCCAATATTCTATTACTGCTTTCTACAGACTTGAAATGATATCCAATTTTTTACAGCTGTGTTTTACTCATCTATGAGATATTTCCACTTTTTATTATATTATCAGTGGCTCTTATGCAGCGTGTCTATACAATATGTCAAAATCCAAAACATCGCGTATACCTCTTAAGTTCTTAATTCGATCAACCAATCATCAAAAACTATTTTCAATTACCCAAATACATTATCCCAGCAATATCGAAACTCAAAATACCGAAATGAGAGATATAATCTCAAAACAGCGTTTTTAAAGATATTCATAAAACTATACAAGCGCTATTCACGTTGTATGCAGACTTCTATTAATATCTCCTACTCACTGACCTAAGATAAATGCAATTACACCCAGAAAGGCTGAAGAAGAGGTTTGCCTGAAGAGGGATGGCAGAGTGAGGAAAGGGATGTAGAATTTTACCGATCGTTAGCACTACTAAACTCCATCTCTGACCCTACAAGGTCGATCGGAAGTAAGTAGTATGTACCGTCTCCTCGCCCCCTTATCCATACACTCATGTGTACCCAGGTAAGCATTATAGTACCAGCAGCATAAATCTGTTCTCGAAGCAAGGCAGTGCGTCTGTCGAGGAATTCTCGTCAAGTGACGCCGTCCTCCTCGCCTCGGCGTTCCAGGTGGGCTGTGCCGACCCCGGCGTTATGGCGCGGGCCACGTGACTCGAGGCTGTCCTGGAGGGGACAGCGACCTCGGTCCGATTGGCCACGCAACCCCTCCGACCACTGCGCTGCGCCAACGACCCGGAAACCTACAGGCAACCGAACGAAAGCGCGTGCCGGGCAGCGCCTCTCCCTCCGCCAATGAAGCTGCAGAGCCGCTCTGATTGGCCCAGCTCAACCAATGGTGTACACGCCCGAGCCCACTTCGCCGACTCGAGAGGTGGGAAGCCCTCATCTCACACGCAAAGGGGACATCTCATCACGACTCTTGGTACCTAGCAGGCACTTCTCCGTAGTGGGTACTCCACTCATCGTGTCGTCTACGGGTTCGGCGAGGCTGTGGGCCGCCCGGGCGAACAAGCTAGCGTTGGTCGAGTGGGTCTAAGCGGCCGTGAGGACCTCTCCAGGAGAACCCAACAGTCCTCTCCATTCATTCATTCAGCCATCCATCCATCCAGCCAAGCATCCATCCATACACCAGCCGCGCTCCTCTCCACGGAGAGAGAGTGTGCCCTCGGCGAAGGTGGAGGCGAAAAGTGGTTGGTACATCTACCATCGTCTATCGGTCGAGTCCAAGGACTCAAAGACCCCCCGGGTGATTTCAGTCGGCCGCCGGCCGGCTCTGCCGGCCACTACCGCGCCACGTGTTTTCTTTGCCGCCTTACCAACCACCCCGAAAAACAAGAACTCTTCGATGACCACCTCAAGTGCGCGAGTGAACTATGTGCTAACTATGTGCTTCGAAGATCTTGGGTCTTCAGGACATTACCCGTCTTTAAGAAAGTTCGACTGAGGAGTTTAGTGTCTGCGATTTTTATACCCAGTGAGTTCCGGTAAAAGGAATCAAGTGAACTGGGAGTGATAGAGGAACATTCTCTGGTGATAAGTTGTTTTGATGGTTCGAATCTTTTTGTATCAGCTAAGCCGAGTCAATTAGGAAGCGGAATCATCAAGAAAGTTGTAGTGGATCTAATGACAATCTATTCTTAAGTGTTTATGTATCTTTCTTGGATAACAGAAGGATAACAAGCAATAATCTCCGAACTTATTACTATTAGCAAGTTTCCGACTGACCATAAAACGACCTAAAGTGTTCTTCCCTTTGTGATAGCACCAGGGGATCTTTTCTTCTCTGATCACCCATCCGTCGGAATACAACCAGTAAATCTGGATGGTGTCTTCCCGTACAATAGTAAGACAAGTGATTCTGATATTGGAGGAAATTCCGAAACAGGAACCGAATCTCACAGCACAGGGTGAGATGCCCTCGACCTAATAAAGTGCCCCAAAGTGTGGACCAACGAGATATACGAAGGGGGAGGATGTTGGACGAGACCCTGGGATAAGATCGGCTCCACCATTCTGCTTAGCCGGAGCCTGAAGTACTTCGACGGTGTCGAGGTCCCCGAAATGAGCGGTGGTAGTGGCGGCGGAAGTGGTGGCGGCAGCCAGGGTAGCAACAATGCTTCCTATCATCAGCATCAACAACAGCAGCAACAGCAACAACAACAGCAGAATCAACTCGAACAGGCAGGACTCCTGCCGGACTTAAACGGAGTTGATCTGGCGATGAGCCTGTCCCCCAAACATCATCCATCTCACGTACAACCTGGTGTGCACACGACTCCTTTCAGTGTTTCGGACATTCTTTCGCCAATCGAGGAGTCGTATCGCAAGTTGGAGCTTGCGGCCGCGGCAGCTGCTGTCGGCGTTGGGGTCGGCGTCGTGTCCCATCCCCAAGGATCCCCCTATACGAATGCTTGTGGTGCTCGGGTCGGCGGTAATACAGGGAGTTCGAGCGCAAGCAGTGGTAGTCCGCCTCTTCACGGGGGCTCAACGCCCGGAGGTAGTACACCGGGGCCCGTAACGGGCACGAACGGTGGGGTTGGTGGGGGAGTGGGTAGTGGTGGTGCCGGTGGTGGAATGAGTGCTATGGGCAATCCTTATGCGACGATGCAGCTAACGTCGCAATATCAATACTGTTCGGAATTGTCGCCGTATCATCATGGTGGGCCTGGTGTTGGCGGCGGTGGTGGCGGGGGAGACCCCATGCGGTCGCATGGAGTGTCCTCGCATCATCATCCCTGGTATGCCCCCGCGCCACCTCCGACTAATGATGCCCGGTTTGCCAGTGAGTATTTGCGACACTTTTTTACTTATTATTAGATAAGGTTCTGGGTCTTGTTTTGATGATATCATGTCCGGGTGTCACAGGTGTCTGAATTTTCGCAACGTTTACGAAAAACGCAAGAACACTGTGAACACTAGAGATCTCTTTTTTGACGGTGTCACTTTTTGCGTGTCCTATTTTTGAATAAGATAACTTTATGCTCGAGAATGTTTTTTCGGAATCTTGTTTTAATATCTGAAATTAGCCTTGAAATAATACTTTTTATTAGGTAGTATCAATACGTCTGGGCACAAGTCACGCTCTCTTCCCTTTTCCAGCTCCCCCTTCCCCTTGCCGAATCCGTACGTTTAGACTCAACCGTTTTATAAACGTACGTACTGTCCGGACTTGTAGACTCGTCCTTTTTTTTACAGTGAAAACAAGCTGAAAATACAAAATATTTTTGCTGATAATGGCAGCATTTTATTTCCAAAGCACCCATAAAAGTTTAAATCCGCAGGCGTGTGTGAAACGAACCCCAAATCAATCTCTATAAAGTTTCAAAAATTGAGAAGGGGGCTTTAGAGGGATGCACATTTTTTCGGATACTTTTGGCATAAAATGCTGCCATTATCAGCGAAAACATTTCGACCTTTTAAAAAAAATGTCTTGCCTTTTTCATAAACGTTGCCAGGCTGGCCACTGGCCCGGGAAACCAGAAAATGACGGAAACCCCGGGAAATTACAGTGAATTCATTTTTCTACTGGGAGTTTTACAAATTTTTAGAAGAAAAATCTATCCAATCACTTGGCGCTTGTTATCTTTTTCAATTATGAAATCATTCAGTTTACAATGCATGAATTCTAAAATCTTTTAAATGATAAATTTGCCATTTTAGATCTTCAATTTTGAGCATACAATTAAGTATACAATTACTAATTACTAAGCTAATAATTCGAGTACTAAAAATTGAACAATAATTAATTTTACAAGACGATTCTAAATTTGTTCAATATTAAACAATTTATGGATTTTAACGTTGAAAATTAAACTTTTTTCAATAAGAAAGCCTTAATAGTTCAACCAATTTAAAAGACCAATTGAAACTTTATAAACTATTTTCATTTTTTAAATAATTTCAAGTTAATTTTAAAGTAAATTTGGAATTTGTAAATGAAAATGTTGAATTTTTATGTATAGATAACAACTGAACAATTATTAATTTGAAACGGCTTAAAATAAAAATAATTCAACTTTAAGGATTTATGTATAAAAAAATGTTTGAATTTGGAGGAAATTTTTTTTTTTTTAAACATATTGGTTGAGTTGGAAGGGAGGGAATTTTGGGTTTCAATTTTTCATGAATTTTAAGACGGTCAGTTTTTTGTTTATGAATGTTTTATAGAGTTGGAAGGGAGGAAATTTTGTTTTAAATTTGTTCTAAATTGGAAGAAAATTTTTTTTTATTGTTAAAATTTTTATTGAGTTGGATCGAAGGGAGGAAAGTTTATGGTATTTAATAACTTTTTCTAAACACTTTAAAACAGTTTTAAACATTTTTATTTAGTTATTTTATTAGTTTTAATGTAGAGCATTGAAAGTGATTGCGTGGATTTATATTTTCTAACCAAAAATCTTTGAGCTATTCAATTTATAAAAGTTAAAAATGAGAGAATTTGCAGTTTAATGGCATTTAATTTTGAATTGTTTAATTGCTTAGGCAGAAAAATTAAACATAGTGTAAAAGATTGTGTATAATTTCCATTTGAACTTCAGACGCATGTGACACCGCGACGTGACTATTTTGTCATAATCATGTAATTTACACTGCGTTGCATCTGCGAAGGTCCCACTCATTTTTGTCGCGTTTACTGGCAATATTACTAAATGAACAAAAAATCTCATGAAAACGGCACATGGCTTACGAGAAAGCATATTTTATTGCACATTACATGAACAGCATTGATGCAAATAAAATATATTTTTTTCAACGATATGACCTGTGAAATGTAAAAAGCATGTAATTTTGGTACACTGTTAGAAATTTTTCTACCGATTTTACTATAAATGTATTGGAAGCAATATGCATATACGTGTTGTAAATTTAATATACCATCATCTTGTAGAATTAATATACATGCATAGTAAAACACAGTGCGTGAAAGTTGAAAGTTCTTTGATGCACCCAAATCTGGTCAAATATTTAAAACTAAAGTAACAACCTAACACTCATGGATTAAATTCTTATTTATAATCAAAGTGCAACATACGGGTGGAATTTTCTTCAAAATTCACTCTAAATGTCAAAATTTTAACGTGAGTACCGCTGATTTTAGGTTAGGTGTCTTAATAATTCGCTTAATTGAACTTTTCGACTTAAAAGCCAGTATGCATTATGTTCAACTAGAAAAAAATATTATGCTTCATCATTTAGAATTGAAAATTACTGCCATAATTATTTTTTATTTGTTGCAAGTGAAATTACCTGACTTTTCTAAAAGTTGATCAATATACATGTATATGAAATTTACTATACAGCCTCTTAATTGATATTTCATAGACCGAGTTTGTAGATTTGATATACAAATGTATAGTAAATCTATATTAAAATTGCAAACATTTTTAACAGTGTACCTGACCGTCGTTACCTAACTTTAATCCATTATATTATCGCAAAAAAAATTTGTAAATTCAAAAAAAAATTACAGAAGTTCTTTGTTATTTCGACTATGAAGAGCTAACAATTATAAACTCAATATGTATCTATAAAATTGTTAACATAATACGGAAATATCCGCATTACATATAAATATTATGTTACTATTTTTTAATATTTTGAGTTTCAATTGTTAGCTATGAGTATTCACATATCAGAAAAGTAATGTGATTTTTTCGATAATTTAAAAATTATTTTTTGTGAAAAATGTCGTGGGTTAAAGTTATAAGTATAACGACGGACAAGCTCAAAAAATCACACATTACGTTGACAGTATTTTCCCATATTTGAGTTCCAAGAAAAATCGTTTTAGCTATAAAACTGTAGAAGTTTAGAGTTTTAGACCCTCAATTCCTGAAGGTTGGAAACCCACTGAAATAGTTGCGGTGAAAATGGGAAACCTACGCATTTACATTTGAGGACAAGGTGGTGTCAACTTTCATTAAGAGCGACGGTACATAAGTCAAATTCCTCTGGGTTCATATCTCGAAAACAGTAGTTCTCTCCCTGAATTTTCATCTAGTTTGTTAATTTTCAATGTCATCATATAAATAGAAAATATTCATTGTAATTAAACTATATAGGCATAGTTTCCAGCTCAAAAAAAATAGCAATTTTGAATTTCTGGAATATGAAATGCATAAACAACAGTTCATAAGTTCTATGCATAAGAGATTTCGAAACCTCAAAATTCCTTCTTTTTATAATGGAGAAAAAAGCTGTGTCCCGAATCCAGTCGACAGGATCGGGACAATAGGAAACGGGTTTGACTGACAGACCAGAGGGTGCAGTTACGATATAACCTCTGCCAATAAAGAACGAATCGACGAGAATTCCTAACAGCATGTGTGGGAGCTCGTTAGAAAAGCATGCGTCTGGCCACCCTGTCAGCCTCTTTATTTCTGAGGAAGAACTCTTCTTTCAATCCTTTCTCAAACAGGAATCCCAACAAAGAACAAGAGACGAATAAATTGATTTTATTATTATTTTCTTTTTCAAGGACCCCAGTTCTTTATTTAAAAGTTCACTGCGTTTTGACTATCAATCAAGATTTAATATGCATAGACATAGATATACTAAATGAAAGGATCCGTAATTTGAGATAATTTTATTTTTGAAATTTTGTAATAATTCGTGCCACTCTTTGGGCAGTTTGGATTTCCAACTTAGTCCAAAATTAAAATATGTGCAGTGGAAACATTGTATATTTTCTCAATTATTTTTAGAAACCTTTTGAATTTTAATGTAAGAAAGCGAACATTTTAGATGTTGCAGAATTTTTTTAAATTGAATTTGGGAAATTGGAAAGGAATATTTTGTGGCAGTTATGAGGCGAATAAATTGTGTGTGACATTTTTAAACAAGCCGAAATTGTTTATTTAATAAATTTTCTTGTTTGCATAATTTTTCCAATACATATCTTTTCGTTCACGTATATATTCCAAAGTTGTAACCATTTTTTAATTTGAAAGCAATAAACAGTAGCATTGTTGCCTTAAAATTGGAAGATTTAAAATTATAAACTTTCGAAATTGAATAATTCGAGTTTCTCGAGATTGAAACTTAATACATAAATTCAGAATTGAATTGAAAGTCTTATAATTGAAAAATATTAAATTTACGCAGCTTTCAAAACTGAATAATATTGGATTGAAAGTGTTTAAATAGAATAAATTGAAATTTGAAAAGTAGGCAGTTTGAATTTAATAGGATGTTTTGAAATATTTTGAATTTTACGAATTCTTTTCAATTATTGATTTATAATTTTTTTAAATATTACATTCAAGGTCATTAAAAGATTCAATATGTTTAATTTTTTGAAATTTTTAAAAATCTTCTAAAATCTACGAGAATATATTTTTTAAATGGAATATTGTGTAAAATCTTCTCAAATTTTACAAATCATGCAATGTAATTCCAAATTAGGTAACAAGCCCAATTTAAAGAAAATTGGTAATTTTATACCGTCACGTTTAAAGGATAAGGGCGCTATAGGTTTTATATCTTTTTATCTGGAAGGGAAGCAGGAGAGTTAAGACCTGGAAAATTGAATTTCGGGGATGTGCTTAGAAATTGTCGATTTGGGTTTAGTGCGGGACGTCCGACGGTTTCAGAACTCCAAGCTTATTTGTTTAACTAAAATCTTCCGTGATGTCTGCCAGCCACGCGTCTTTCAAATCGATCGTCCAGTTCAGAGAACTATTGACAATCTTGGGGAAGAAACGGTCCTCTGCGAGGAGAAATTTTTTCTCTTTTTAATATTTTGTTTGTTTGGTTTTGCTGTAATAATTGTACTTAAAATCTACTACCAGAACTGTTTATCTCTAAAAGTGTAATATAAACTAAATTGTTCTGTACTTGACTTGATTGGGATATTTGGGATGGGAATTTAGGTTTCATTTGAAAGGCGACACATTTCACCCTTTATTGACTTTGCAAGGAGAAACTGAGGCTCTTAAATATATCTAAATGGACCTTGTCATCGAGACTGGAACAAGTTTTGGCAGAAAGTAATGTACCACTACGTGAGCCGTCGGAAGTTGTAGAGATTACTGAGGATGTGTTTCAGGAAACGTTCTTTCTTCTAATTTTTAGATCCCATAGGATAGAAATTCGGCTTCTTAAATATTATTAAAACTAATGCCAAAAATAACAGCGAATTTTATAAAATAATAGTTCAATATTCTACAGGTGAGAAAATATAGGCAAAGTTCCTCATCCTCAAAGCCTCAGGGTCAATGTTTTTCATTGATGATATACGAAGTTAGGATCAAACTTATATAATTTTGGTCTTATATCTAATGTTAAATATTTTCGAATTAATGACATCAAGTTTCAAAAGATCTTAAGTCAGAAAATTATTTTTAATAATTCAATTAAGTTGTTCTATATAGTGTAAATAATATATACCTGAATAACAATATTCTATAATTATGCACCCTATATGGTTATCATACTAAGACTATTCATAAAGAATTATTCAAAACGATATAGAAAGGTGGTTGTCACATTAAATTTCGTTGAATTCTAGTGAATTCAGGCTCAATTCTTTTTTATCCAGTTGAATATTGTATTTTGGATTTCGGTTTCTGCATTCAACTGGATTTTCTTAAAGATCATTAAATTATTATTATGTTTTTATTTTAAATTCTCTCGAATTCATATTGGATTCCATTCCTTTAATTCCGTTAAGCTCTTTTATGAGAAAACACTTTTAGTTGTATAACTGAAAATATCTCGAATTCCGTAAAGCTCTCTATAATTATATATCTTTCATTTTCTCTGATAACTTGTTGAATTTACTTGAATTGTGTTGCATTATATATGTTGAATTTAGTTATGCGTTTACTTAATTTAGATGAATTCAAATTGATAACGTTTAGTTTTGTTGAATTCCATTGAATCCGGTAAGATTTTTTTTCATTTAAATAATTTGCATTTTTATCTTATTTTTTCAGTTTTTCTATCTTTTCCAAATTCAGAGGAACTTTCAGGAATTTAAAAATCTGGAATTTATTCTGATTTTTTTTAATTCAGATTTAATTATCTTGAATTCCGCCCCATTACGTTCAATTCTCAAAAATTCATCTTTTGAATTACGTTTAAATCCCATTAATTTTCAATTAATTTCATTTCCATTCCTTTGATCCCTTTGAAATCTTTATAATTCTTTTGCATTCTCTTTAGTCATATACATCAGTTCAATTCCTTTGAAACATCTTGAATTCTGCTTGATTCATTTTGATTATCACGAATTCACCTTCAATTTCCTTGAATTCTCTGAAATCCTTTGAAATCAATTTTCATGAATTTTCTTGAATTATGCGAAATTCTGTTCAATTATCTTAAAGGCCGTGGCTGTACGTCAGGGCTCGCCAAAAGGCAGTCATTGACTGAAAATACTGCCAGTGGCAGTCGCGAGACTAGGTCAAACAGGCCCGAGGACAGGCCCCAATAAATCTTATCGTTCGACTGGTCCCTAATCCTTCACGGTAAATTACAGTTTGATATGAAAAAATGATTTAAATTCATCTTAAGTTTAGTTAAATTCTCCTTATAAGTGAAACGCATTTCTTTACTCAGAAAAATATTTGTTTTTGAATTAACGAACCTCTTTATGTAACATAATTGTTTCATTTAACTTCTGGTAGATAAAGTATTTGGTTAATTAAACTACAAACATTGATTGGGCCAATCCAATATTTTGTTGAATCAACTGAAAATTATTTAATTTAACCAAATTTGTACATGCATAAGTATATCCATGAAGAAACCAGTTTTTTTGGTTCAAGATTTAGTTTTTCTGAGTACACCTATTTGGAATTCTGTGATTCTATTTGGAAATCTTGAGATTCTTTTCAATTATACTTGATAGAGTTGGATTCTATGTATATTGAATATGTTATTTAATTCACTAAAACTGCATAGAACTCTCTTAAATTCTCTATAATTATCTGGACTTTTCCGAATTCTTATCGGAATTCAGTTTTTACCTTAAGTTTAGTTGAATTTAGATCAATTGTCTTGAGTTTACAAGGAGTCTTTTAATTGAAATACCTTGCATTTACTTGATTTATCTTGACTAATTCAGTTTGGTTTAATTCTCTAGATTCCGTTCAATACTCTTTTCAATTACTTCAAATTCTTTTGAATTCACAGAAAATACTGGGGGTTTGGTAATGTTGCGGCTCAAGTATAAAACTTGGCATTCTTTTAGAACTGAGACTCCAATAGAACTCTTTTTTAGGGTTCCTTTTTAATTCGTTGATATCCGATAGATGGCGACAAAAAGAAATATTTGCAGTCGGTAAAAGTTTTAAACATAACCTTAAAAACTGTCACATCTCATGTCCACATCTTCCTTTCAAGAAGGACTATAATCTCTATAACTTTAGTTTCTTTATTAAATTATCCCCACTTCAAATTCAATAAATCTGCTATTATAACGTAAAAGGTACATCATTATAAATATATAAGTTATGTACAGAAACTCAAAATGTCTGTATTAGAACTCATACTTTGGGTTCCTTTGGAAATCTATCATTTTATTGGGTTTCTTTTCAATTCCTTAAAATTATTTTGAATTCTATTTAACTCTCTCTATAATCCCTTTTAATTCTCAATTTAATCTTGAATTTAGTTCACAAAAATTTCTTCATTTGTCCTTCTTTTTGATCATCTACTCCTCTAATCATTGACTCATTTGTCATGAAACTCCATACATTCCGATCCTCTAAGTCTAACCGGTTTCCAATTTTCAAGACTGGCAAATTCCTCAGACCTCAGGTAATGATCGATTCGAAAATGAGGCATTAAATACATAAATATACGTGTATATAAAGAAAGATGGAGAGAAGGTTTCGAGTGACAGACCGGCGGGAATTGTTTGTCTTTCATAACCGGGAGAATCGTTCGGTGGCAGCCCATCTACCTAGATAAACGATCATGCCAACACCCACGGTCCACGGAGGAATACATATATATTTATACTCAATATATACGATTCACATGTAAATTCTAGATGTAGAATGTAGAATGTAGATGATGGGCAGGCCTCTGTTGGCTTCCGAGTGTGTACAGTTCGAACGAGACGAACCTTCCTGAAGAAATATTTGACCGGCTGGATAGTTGGCATGGCAGGTCCTCATATTATATTATCTTTCGTCTTTACCTAATGCGCAGATCGCAGAACAAAGGTAAAGACGGTTTTTGCTCGCAGGTATTTGCAAAGCTAATTTCGTATCACCGAGAAAGGAAAGTCTCTTCTGATTCTCCACATTTTAAGTGGTCTGACAATTAATATACATAAGTAAAGATTCTTCTATAATATCAGGAAAGACCGGAAAGAGGGAAAATTAATTTCACAGAAAAAACTGGGGTTTATATTAGAATCGATTTTTTGTTCCAAGGGAGCTGCAACGAAAAGGAACCTCGCTTGCTTAAGAAGAAGCCAAAATGATAAATTGTTCGGAAGGAATACAAAGTGAGTTCTAACAGATAATGTGTGTTCAGAACTCATTTTCTGTCTCGACTCACTTCGAATATTTTTCAAGTAAATGATGCACTTTTGACGTTATAATACAGATTTGATGATATTGCACAAGGAAAGGTTTATTAAAGAAACTAAAATTATATTTGAAATGAAGATAATGCAAATGAGATGTGACAGTTTTTAGGAATTAAATTCTTTGTAGCAGATACCGTATTTAATTCAATATGAAACGCTTTAAATTCCTATAAGATATGGAATCTAAATATATTGTTAGTTCAATAAAATAGTTGAATTTTTAACATAAACGTTAATTTTCAACCAAAAAAATGACTTTCACCCTAAAAGATAAATTTTTCAATCCAAAAGGACAAATTTTCAACAAAATAGTTGAATTTTCAACCAAATATCTGAATTCTTAACCCATGCAAATATACATTTTAAATGAAATGGTCGAATTTTCAAACAAAAAAGATTAAAATTCAATCAAAAATCGTTGGATTTTCAACCAAATAGTTGAATTTTCAAACCAAAAAGACAAACTTTCAAGAAGACAGTTGAATTTTCACCAAAAAAGTTCATTTTCAAGCAAGAAAGATTACTTTACTACCGCATAAAAGATTAATTTTCAACCGAAAATTTGAATTTTTAAGTAAAAAGATAATTTTTCAATCCAAAATGGAATAGTAACATTTTTAGTTTCAAATTCAACCAAAAAATACCAAGTTTTAACAAAATAGTTGAATCATCAATCAAAACGATGAATTTCCAACAAATAAGATTAATTTTCTGCACAAAAAGACGAATTTTTTAGACGGAATTTGAATTGTCAACAAAAAAGTTCATTTTGAGCGATGAAAGATAACTTTTCTAACATAAAATATGAATGTTCAACAAAATAGTTTAATTTTCAACTAAAAAAGATAATTTTTTAACTAAAAATGGAATAGTTAAATTTTAAGTTTCAAAGTCAACCAAAAATGACGCATTTTTAACGAAATAGTTGAATTCGAAACCAAAAAGATGAATATTCAACCAAAAAGATTACTTTTCTAATCAAATGAAATAGTTCAATATTCAAAGAAACAGAGGTGAATCTTTTAGAAAATTAATTTTTAACAGAGTAGTTAAACTTTTAACGAAGTAGTTGAATTTTCATCTTAAAGCATATAAATTTTCAACCATATTTAAATTTCTGACCAAAAAGAAGAATTTTTTACCAAGAAGTTACTGTTCTACCAAAAAAGGCTAATTTTCAACAATATACATGAATTTTCAACCAAGTTGTTTAATTTTGAAGCCAAACAGACGAAATATCTACAAAAAGTTTTAATTTTCAAATAGCTTAATTTTTAACAAAAAACGTTTAATTTTGTACAAAAATAATTTATTTTTAAATCAAAAATATAAATTTTCAACCAAAAAGTTTAATTTTCTACCAAACTGTTCAATTTTGAAGTCAAAAGGACGCATTTACTAAAAAACAGTTTAAATCTCAGGAAAAAACTTAATTTGCAACCAAATAGTTGAATTTTCAACTAAAATGATGAATTTTCAAGTAGTTCAATTTTCGACGAAAAACATGAATTTTTAACAAAATAATTAAATTTTCAAATATACAGTAAAAGTTTTAACCAAACGAGACGAATTCCGAACCAAAATATAATAGTAGGCTTTTCAACCATCAAAAATTAACTTTCATCCAAAAATAGTTGGATATTCTTATCGGGTTCTATTAATTCAGTTCGCGTTTTGGTAAAAAGACGTACGAAAAAGGAAGTATCTTGAAAACCGTGGAAAAAAGAAGAATTCTTGAAAAAAGGGGTATAGTGGGTAAATAGTGTGAAATTTAAAATCTGAAAGTGATTTTCAAACAAAGTGTCTACATGTACTGACAAAATCCGGCAAACGTAGCCACGGCTATTTTCATTAAGATATTATTGAACTCTACCGTTGCAGGTCCGTCCATCTTTCAAAAAATTCGCAAACTTTGTTATAATTTATCATCATCAGGAAACGTACCAAACGTTATCTAAGTTCATAACGACACTTCCACTGCGACCTCGCCGCGCCTCCCTTCAAATTGGTAACGTGGTTTAATCACGGCCCGTTATTGAATATTAATTTAATACTTTAGGTTTTATTGATATAGAAGAAAGGGTTTTATCAAAGAATGAAAAAAAAAGTTTTGTTAGAGTTAGACGACTCACTTTTCCAAGACTCATCTTTTTGTTTTGGTTGGGCGATCATCGCCTCAAAGAGCATCGAAGAGAGCGTGAATAAACATGTTCCTATCTGGACACGAAAATTCAGATCTTGGACCTCCCGTATTGAATGACGAGGCATTTTCGCACCTAAATCGTCCCTTTGTCCACACGTCCTCTTGTCTCTGTCCGCCTTCTATGCCTTGACAAGGGTCCCTTCGATGCGTTTCGGTAGCTTCGATTTCTCAGCGAGTTGTTAAATTACACGTATTTTTAACTCAAGGATCTAAATTCTCAGAATTCAAGTCCTCTTCATACTTTTCCGGGACAAAAAACAAACATTTTCCAGCTTAGTTTTTTTTTCGAAGGGGGGAAAAAGAAGGTTGCGTGATGAATCTGTAATTCTTCTGAAAATGAAGGTGGTCCTCTATCCCCGAAGGAAATGCATAGTCATCGTCCCGAATACATGAAAATCCTGATAGTGTGATTGTCTCAAAGTTATAATTATAATTATCCGGTACATATTCCTGTTATTGGAATTTATCGTGCTGTAGATTATAAAAATATCTCGCATGCTCTCAATGTCAGAAATAATCGGCAAAAGGAATCTGTTTCCAGGAGCAGCCTAGCCCATCCATATATTAGTATAATTTGCTATATCTAATGATATCGCCTTAATCATACACCTTCCACTTTCGCAGGTA
>CAKNWU010044508.1:0-11833 GCA_932072015.1 Andricus quercustozae
AATGGGGACTTGTTTTAAGCACAACAAAGTAAGCTTTATCATAGTATAAGCCGTGTTTTGTACGATTTATTTATTGTGCGATTGTTGTGTTGTTCCCCACGGTTTAAGCTTGTAAGGATGGGATCAGGGTTTAGATTTACATCACGTAAGGAAGGGAAATTAGAGAAGTTTAAATGTTGGCTAGAGGAGCCTTGGGATAAATTTTGTTGGGATGGAGCTGAGTGCATAATATTTTCAATGCCACCAGGAGAAGTCCGCTCTTTATTATATAAGAAGGCTGCAGATTTGATGGCAATATTACGATAGGCTGGAATTTTCCGGATATCTTTTTCAGCAAGAAATTTGGGGCATTTTTTATCACTAGTCCAGTGGGGGCCATCACAGTTTCAACATTGAGAGGGTTCAGATGCTTTAGGGCAAATTTGTCCCTTTTCGTGGGGCTTTCCACCACAATATAGGCATCGTGGTTTTTCGCAGATATTTTTTACATGCCCATGTCTAAAGCAAACATAACATATTTTTGGTTGCGAGACATAGAGGTCTACTCGACAGAAGTGGTAATAAACTTTAATGTCCTGGGGAAGCGTTTGTCCGTCGAAGGTCACTAGGACTGTGGTACCAGGAATATTTTTACCCTTGTTGTCTTTCCAGTCAAATCTTTTAGCCTCGAGAATGGGGACGGGGCTAATGGCACACTCTTTCAACTCTTCCATGGTCAAATCAGTTGGGACACCTCTAATGATACCCAATCGCGTAACTCTGAAGTCAGGAATAAAAGCTTTAAGGTTAGGGTTTATTTTTTCTAAATTATATTTTGAATAACTTTTGAGCCTTCGCTAGTTTAGACTGGTTCTTAAGTTTGACAAATGTAGAAGGATCAGTATCAACTAAGTAGGGTTATAACTCACGGAACCAGGTTCCAAATCTGCACAATTCCGATTACTCTGTGTCGAGGCCATCTCTGAAAGAAGCTCTCGTTGAGTTTGATTAAAAACCTCCTCATTTATATCGTCTATTTCGATGTCGTCATCGACAGGCTTCGAACGGCCAAACGACCCCATGCTTAGAAGTCACGCTGGCCTAAGCGGTCAGAGAACCTGTGAACGCCCACTTGATTATGATAAGCACCTTGTAGGAAGTTGAAAGAATATTTTCTAATACTTCATACTCGGAAAAAAAGGTTGCTTGAAATTTGAGTGACTGTCAATGAATCCTGGGTATAGAGTTTTTTGTTACCAGTCTTGTAAAGCTTAAGTCGCATTATTATACATTTTCAGTGACATTCATTAAATAGTGGTAGTAAATTGTAGTTTGTGGTAATTGTGTAATTTGTGTAATTGTGTGTTTGTGGTAATTTTGTGTAATTGTGGTAGTGAATTGTATAGTAAATTGAAACTAATTATTATCCAACGTAAGTTATATTTTAATAAAGATATGCTTAACTTTTCTCTCAATTAAAAATTACTTTCAAATTTAATTAATAGGTTATTTATCATTATTTATTATTATTTTTGTTTCACGTCTTGAAAAAAATGACATTTTAATTAACAATGAAATGTACAAAGATTAATTTTAATTATGTATCAGTTATAACTGATCCTTAGTTAAGATTATACAGTACTATTGAATTACAGTTACAGTTACATAGTTTACATATAGTTTTCATTGAAATTAAATATATACTATAGTGGCTGAATAAGGCTTCGCGTAACTAATAAAGCAAGATAGAAGCACCTATATGAACACAGCCAACACAAGAAAGAATCGGGATCAACTTACGTCGAAAGTTGGTTGACCATAACTTACCGTATCCCCGCCTCCCTGCCGAGAGCGCACACAGGAGAAGGCAGATAAGTTATCACACTTGTTTCTGAACCTTGGGCCGACCTTTAACAACAAAATTACAACCATATAAGCTGCATAAGTCATTATTATATTAATATCAATGAAAACCTTTATTCTTTATCTTTCATTACCTGTTTTCAAAGATTATTATCTTACATACTATCTCAGAAATTATGGCGTAAGGATCGCAAGTAAGAACACGTAAAAGTTCTCTCTATGTATAAGGCATAGGTCAAAGTTCAAATCTTGAAAGTTTTATCCTGCCTTTTATTGTGATATATTGAAGTTTAAAATCGTCGGTAGTAAGCACTTCGTGGCGATGAGCTTGATTAATTTTATCATTGAAAAATACTTCCAGAACGTTTTTAATTTTCGTGCAACGTTTGCCAACCAAATATGTTGAATTGCAACATTTAAAGCGCTGTAGCAAAAAAACTATCCTTAATTTCAAATTTTTTGTACATAAAAACTGTATTCAGAATTTCTTGAACTAATAAATATCCAAAAATTAGTCATGAAAATCTTCTGGTTCGAGAAAATAATCCACTAGGTATTCGTTTCTGAGCACGGTCGTATACACAGGTCCGGGGGCTCTCGTGGTGGAGGAAGTTCCCTTATTGAAGCTTAAGATTATTTCACAAAGTTGCCACTTCTGGTAGTGGCTTAATAGTAGATTACAGAAAGTGGCGGTTTACTTTGAAATTTTAATTTCAAGAAGTCAATTTAATCCAGATCTATTCAATAGTTTCAATAATATGCATGCATTTTTATTTTAATAAAAATAATTAACACAATAAGAATTAAGTTTTCTATACTTTGAAGCGGTTGTCGCAAATACGTGCCTTTGAACGAAAAAAGATTCATACCGGGGATCCACGATTCCCATTATCTCCGGACGACAAGATCACTCGGCACTTTAAAAGTTTATCTCTTGCCTTTAAATTTTGAAGTATTTGTATTGCACTTTGTTACGGCACAAACACATGGCATTGTTGCATTTCTTTTATTTAAATATTACAGATATTACATATCAATCACTTCACGATTCGATTCTTCGGTTCTACTACACTCAGTGGTCACTGTGCGAAACGTTCTGGCTTGCGTTAGGGAACTTCCCCCACCACGAGAGCCCCCGGACCTGTGTACACGGCCGTGTTTCTGAGGCACGCTAGTGCATTACATTCACAAAGTATGTAATGAGCTGTCTCCTTACGAAAATTACAATTTTAGCAACGAGGGTTGTCTCCAATCCTCATGTTGGTCAAGTGTTCTCTCAGTCGGCTGTGTCCCGTAAGCTTCCCTACTACGACATTAATCTGCCTTCTTTCCATGTTCAAGAGTTCTCTTAGTACATGTACCAGATATAAAATTCTTGGAATTCACAATATTTTTGGTTCCACTCCAATATCTCGCACGCTCATCCGAGAGCGATTTGTCAAAAGCTCCTTTCGCCGATGCATACGAAATACCAGAGTAGGGTTCCGGACTAACTAGAGGATGTGAAGCTTCCGCCTTAGCCAGTGGATTTACGTTGTCATTACTTTCAATATCCTCATGGCCGTAAACCCTGATCAGATTGATCCGGGTTTTACCGGCCACCTTAAGAAGATCTTGAAGGATGTAAGTGCCTTAAGCGCTGCTTCACTGTCAGAAAAAATGTACATGTGCTGGTCTTCATAAGCCCGCTTACAAATTTCATCCAGACAAACTTTAATAGCTATTATTTCGGCCTGTAAACTCTACGGAATGTGCTCAGTGCTGTTGTTATCTCAGCCCTGGGCTTCTGCCCACAGATTCTAGCCCCTGTTCCTGAGGAGTCTTGAAAGCTGTATGTGTTCCAAACGAGACCTCCTGGTGATATCATGTAGGTCTGTCACCTAAGCATCACTAAGGTTGCCCCCTATTAGGAGTCTAAAGACTTTTGGTGCCGCAATCTTCCTTACGGACAGGTGCAACGGCGGGATGTCCAAAATAACCTCAAGAGCTGCTGCTGGTATTGTTTTCAACGCACCAGTGATCTCTAAACGGAAAACCCTTTGGAGGCTTTCCAGTTGTTAAATAGTATTGTTTATTTGAGTCCTTGGCAACCAGATCGTTGATGCATATACTATTATGGGTCTGATTATCATTGTATATAACCATTAAGTAGGCCTAAAAAACAATCTTAGCTTTCTTTACCATTGTATCAACATGGAGTTTCCAGGTTAATTCAGGGTGAAATACTAGTCCTTAATTCTTTGCCGAGTTTGAAAATTCTACTTCAATACCGTAGAATTTAAGATCTCTAAGGGCAGGAAGCTTCCTTCTTCTGGTAAAATTCATGAGTTGCGACTTGGCCGTATGAACGGACAACCAGCGGTCCCTGTACCATTGCTCTACTCTGCAATGGTAAAACCCGATTCGTTTGAAACACGAATCGGGTCATCAATGAAAAGCGCCAATGGGTCGATAAAAGAACTCCTCCCTGTGGCATTCTCTTGAAGCTTTGGCTTTCACTTTAATACCATGCAGTGAAATATGTATCGTTCTGAGTTTCAACATGGAATGCATCCACCTATTTAAGGTGTCGTTAACTCCGTGTATTTGAGCAGAACCGTGTATGGATTCATTTAGAGTGTTACTAAATGCCCATTCTATATCTAGAAACGCTGCAATTGCTACTTCACTATTCCGCATTGTAGTTTAATGTATTATTAATGCAATGTGTTACTAACGAGGTAATGAAATTGGTCTAAAGGACTTTGCCTCATAGTAGGTATCCTTACTCGGCTTTGGAATGTAGACTGCCTTAACCTTCCTCCATACTACCGGGGTGTATCCCATTGCTAAGCATGCCCGAAATATGGCACACAATGGATCCACTAAGGACTGAAATCCTTCTTAAATTAATGCACGGAATATTGCATCATCTCCTGCAGCTTCAAATGGTTTGAATTGTAAAACTACCCATATAATTTTTAAATGAATGACAATACGACTGGTTAATTTCCAATCTTAGATTCTGGCTCTAAAAGTTAGTCCTACTGAGGGGTATGGCTCATGGGGTATGCCCCCTTAAGGTACTCTGGAGTCTAGCAGTGTCAGGTATATTCTCGATTTCCTGACAATACCCCTCCATGAGTTCCTTACAGTATTTTTTATCTTCAGCAATTTCTATTTGTCAGTTGCTTTAGGGTTATTATACCTTTGAACCTCAGGTCTATAGGATGTCAAGGAGAAGGATACATGTCTATGATCCTGAAACGGTCCAGTATAAGTTCATTAATCATATTTATCAAATTCAACTAGCGCGGGAGAAAATCTGAGCCGATACGCTACTGAATTCTTATACGAAAAATATATATCACATGCATGGGTTACGCGAAACCAGAGCGATTGCGTGCGCAAATACTCGAAAAGAGGGGATGAACGGGCCCGCAGCAACGAGACTGCACTCGATACGAGAGAGCGTACAGGTAATGAGTCTTCGCCCACTCTCATAACGGGCGATCGCAGGTATAGGCAGCATTCATGTTTCAGGAACGACTAGGAATACCGCAATTTAATTCAATTCAACCCTACTAAAAGAGGGCAAAAGGATTTTTTTTTCATGTAACCTCAAAAATAAAGGGGTTTTCACGTTGTTTCCCTACCCGTGACATGGCACGGTTAATAAATTCAGGGCAGCGTTAAGAGATCCTTCTTCAACCCATTTCTATATGGGAGCTCAAGGATACAAACGTTGACGCTCTGGATTGGTTTCAACCAAAGTGATACTAACGAGGAAAGGTGATAGTTGCAATTATTCGATTCGTGATGTGTTTGGTGAAATATAACCGATCCTAATTGGATTTTTAACCCGTCACCCTATGGGAGCTCATCCAATAAGGTTTCATGATCTGCAAATGGAATTTTATCACAAGTCGAAAATTAACGCGCTCGCAATCAAAAATTCATGTATCCTAGGAATTAATTAAATTACCAGAATGGACCCTAGATTTTTCCCGTTGAGCCCAAAGAACGTCAAAAAAATAGATAAAGGAATAATTGATAATAAATTAATAGGCAACAAAATAAGACCTTAAAGGAGTTTTATGGATAATTTGAAAGTTAGGAAAGTGAAATGACATTTCGTTCAATAGCAAACATGGCACGAAGGTTTGCACGAAATCTATTTTTACCTAGCTATGTCAACGATTAAAAGGATTTCTAGTTTTTCCACTGAGAAAAGAAGTAGATAAAATCTATACTAGGGACACAGTATCCGGGCCGCGAAAAATAAAATGCATATTTAAATATAAAAGAAAATAGAAATTAATACATTTCAAATACAGGAGCAATTTAAATACAGGGTAAAATAATCTGAAATTATAATATATCAAGGTAATGCCGATCGATTAGGAAAAGGTGTAGGGCAATTCGATTTTCACTTCTGTGCGCTCATTTCCCGTGGGAAACTTGAAATAAGACTAACTGAATTTGTTTAATGAAGACTATTGAGATAAGAGCGGCAATAGACACTGGATCGACGGACAGCTTCATTTCTAGAGAATTTATTGTAAAAAAACTATTGTAGAATTCTGGATTTAAAATTAGAAAAAAGTAAAATCGCTGTTACCGTTAGTCAAGGACCTTATATGGTTGATAGCGTTTCTGTAATAATTGTTGTTAATAATCGGGCATTTCGAATCAAGTTTTAACGTCCTGCTAGGATTAGTACCGAAGTGCATACTCGGGACCAATCTCCTGACCAGGGCACATTAAATCGTCGAAGAGTATAATTTCTTATAGATAAATTCCTTCATAGGGGCGCTCGATACAACTAAATTTAGAACCAAATGTCACTCATAAATCAAAATTATAGCTGCCCCGATTAATCCACATGTTAGCAGAATCTAAATAATGCTCATATAAAGAATAATGTTACAATCCGATCGTGACGTATCCGACGATACATGCCATCCTTTGAACACTTAGTTAATACTTATCGAACACAAGGTTGGTGTCTTTCCTACCCCAAGTTGAATGATGTGCGTTAGCATCATATCCGATAAGCAATGGCCATCCTTTAACACAGGAGTATTCCACCAGATTTCTCCATTCTTCAGGTGGTTGTGGGTCCTGGGAGTCAAATGGTAGTTGCGCTGAGAAAATCACCATAGCTTGGCGTCTGCCTCCTAAATGTTGCTCGATCTTTATTGCCACCAAGTCCCTAGAAAAGAAACTTGGTATTCCAATAAATTGAATATCGTCTCTGACATAAAGTGCTGTGCTAGGTTTTTCTACGAAACTATATTAAATGACTGATCCGCTCTTGTTACTTAAGCCTCTAACTTTCGCCTTGTAAGTCCAAGGTTCTTGTATTAAGACAAAAGCCGTTTGCTCCGCTGTCATACGTCTGCGTAAGGTAACAGGCACTCCATTAGCGCAGTGGAGGTTTACCTGGATAAAATCGAGACTGGGAGTGAGACATCTATAACTTCCACTTGCCTCCTCCACCTCTTCCGTAAACAGATCCGGAGATCTGTCTTAGGTTGTAACTTTATATTTTGAGAGGATCTTCACATTGATTATCTTCAACCCATATTGAGGCCTGTAGTCGATCTTCTTGAGACTCTCAACCACTCTTGACTCAGCAGTTATTACAAGTTGGGTAGCTTGACTACCTTACTTAACATCGATAACCTTCTATCCTCCCGTTTTCATGTTCGTATTTTAGATTGCTATTCTCTTAAGTACTGCTGTTGGTTCCACGGATACACCAGGAATCCAAGTAAACAGCTTTACTGGCCTTGAGAGGTCAACTAAAATTGGGTTTGCACTTTCGAGGGTCACGCCCTTGACAAAAATACAAAATGGTATATTATTTCTAGATTAGATTCAAACAAAGTTTCGTATTTTTCTAGTATATACCCCTCATTTTATACCTGCATTACTTTTAAACTATTAAAATAGACCAGGATCAAAAGGGCCGTAGTCTTCTAGCGACCAGAATATGACTGTTTAAGACAGGTTTATGGTAGGCAAATACCGGGCTTATTCGTCGGAAATATGATTTTCTAAAATGGTTCGTCCTCCTCAGGATTAATCTCTGGATAGATCGATTTCCGTTCCTCAGGGAACGAGACCAAAGCTGCGACCACGTTTTTCCCCAGGAAAAATGTGAACTTGCTAATATCAGGATAAGTTGGAACATCAAAGACTGTTGCGAAAAGAGAGCAAGCGTCGTCTGGAGCTTTAACTCGACAACTCGATTTTCTCCTGGAACTTAAGGCGTGGTTCTGATTGGTCGCAACCTTGATCATTTTCAGTAAAACGCCTCAGAGAGGCTCAACTATGGTTGGACGATATATGTTGGGAGCGCTTCCATCGCCCTAAATTTTTTATTCAAATACATCCATTTTATTCTCGCCTTTAAGAATTAAAATTAAAATCATAGTACTCACTCCCCGTACAATATTTATACACAATATTGATTCGTAGGCTCATCGGCAACTTATGTCAAGAATCTTGCTCTAGTAACAATATGGTATAGTACGTAATGCGGGCCTGAGCTATAGAGCTACCTCACTTTTAGCAGATATCTACGACGAAATCTTCACGTATCCAGGATCGTGTAGATCTACGCCCGTTAGAGGAGCTTGTACAACCTCGAAGCTTGGCTTGGGTAATATAGGCTGCATCTCAGCACTGATCTGGAGATTGATTGATCAATTGATTGATAGATCTGGAGAGGTTACTGAAGTTAGGTTGGCGTTAGTGAAGTTAGGTTAGCGGCAGTGAAAGGTGGCGGGCAAGGGCACGACTATTTGAATTCTGCCTCCACTCCTATGGAAGTAGTGTTCAGAGTCCTGAAGTTCTCCGAATCTCGATGTCCACGTTGTCCATCGGCGATGTTGATTCCCAAGAGGCAGTAGACACAATAAAAATAAAAATCAAAGCTAATCATCCTAACATTAAGCTATGAAAATTTTAGCGAATCGAGCCGTGGAGTATCGTTCCATCCCTGAAGTGATGGAGATCCATTTATTTTATTTTATGATTGACTCTTGAGCGTTGAAAAATCTGCAACGTCACAATTGCAATTTCTTATTTGAATAGGCAAGCAAAAATTACAAAATTTGGATTATCTAACAACATTTTTTGTCAAAGTTTCTTCCTTATATATTTGTAATTTTTTTTAATTATTCGAGCATTATTTAGTTACAACTTAAGATGAAACGGTGGATAAAATCCATGCAAATGGATTTTTAAAAAAACGCTCCCATACATACAATTTAAGTTTTAAAATGCATGATTAAATTTGTAAACAATGTATAAATTCCTGAAAATAAACAAAGAATCTTACGATAAAATTTGGACAAACGTCACCTGTTCTAAGTTTTCTTACCTTGATAAGGGTGCTGTGTGAGCACCGAAACGTTGGTGAATATTATCCATGCTTTTGTATTGTGATTTCAAAGTAATAAAAATAAAAAAGACGAAAGAAATAAAAAAGAGAAGGAAGGGAATTTGGTTGGTTGCCTTCTCATTTTCTTTCCTCTTTTTTATTTTTTGTCCAAAGAAACAAATTTATATTTTGTTGTCAGGAATTGCAATAGGAGCATTTTGTGGCGTTTGTCCAAATTTTATCGTAAGATTCTTGGTTTATTTTCAGGAATTTATACATTGACTTGAATGTTGGACGTTAAATAGGATTTTGAATTTGATTTTAATCTAATTTAAGATTCTGAAATTTCAAATTTGTAAACTAAAAAATTATTTGAATTCAAAAATTAAGAGCTAAGAAGAATATTTCGTAAAAAAATACATTTTGTGATAAAACGTGATAAAACCAGTTTTTGACAAATGGAGAAAATGATTTTATAATGTCTCTTTGAAATATCATCAGTTCGATTAACAAATTTAAGTTGGCGAAAAATTTGTTTTCTTATACAAAAATTTTGGTTTCCGATTACAATTCATTACGCAAATAAATACCAACAATGGAACATCGGGATCATATCAGGATAAACAAAATTCTTAATTTGATCAATTTGCCATATTTGAATATTTGCGCGCTCTCGCAATGTTGATAATAATATCGATATTGCGAATCTAACTGTATGGTATCGTACCGGTGCATCGTTTGATCGAATCGTTAACGGAATTAACCCCTCCCTTTTTAACATCTATCCATAATTGAATCGCCGGATCGTAGAAGGGCATATAAAGTCTGATAGCTGGTGGCGGGAGGGCCCCTTGGAATTTATAATAACATTTACAAATTTTAATTTTTCAAACATATATTCTTATTCGAAATTTAAAGGCGCATCTTTTTTTTCTTCTGAAAAAAGTTGTAGCTCTATTCATTCTTGAAATAATTGCAAAAAACACGAATTTTGAAAACTGAAAAAATTCCGTCTTTTCTCACTTCAACTCGCTCTAATTTACAGAATATTAAAGATTTCTACTCCAAATTTGGACGAATTATATTTTAAAGTATACTTTAGACGGTAGAGTAGTTTAAATTTATTTGTTTTGTTATGAAAAATTGTTTATAATGTTTTTCTAGGTAAGTATACGAAAATGGTTTCAATATTTTCAATCGCAAAGTCTATCGAGGTAAGTTTAAGCTATCAAAAACTTCCAGCCGATGAAATGTTCATTAGAATTCGTTGAAGTTTTCTGTGAAGTTTTACTTCAATTGAACAAAGTGTTCATAACCTACGAGTGTTTTATTCTCTCGAGCAGCGCCGCGAGAACATAACTCAGAGACGGCTTTTAGCTGGGTAGGCATGGCCATCTAGGAAAGTTGAAAAAATGTATTTTTCAGCATCAATTTGTTTAAATTAGGTGATTATTAGTTACATTAACAATAATGATCATACAAATTTGTACAGGAGTTAGAATTAATTTTCGTCACCATTTTTTTTTAAGTAGAGGGCTTGAGCTAGATTACACTGAATATTTTATTCTTATAATTCTTCACCTTAATCTAGGAAAATATATACTTGATATCATTAACATATTGCACCGTATAAAGGATTCTTAACAATAACTTTATTCTACAGAAACTAAACGCTATATGCTTAATCTACAGCATCGTCATCGGAAGAACTACCGTCGTTAGTTGCTTTCTTTGTAGCATTTTTCTTATTTATTGACGACAAATAATCATTAAAGATCTCTTGTCCTTCAGCACTGAGGTAAGGCATTAGACTCTTAATTTCTTTGATTTTAGCGGCAGTAATACCAACTCGCGGGCGATGTAATCATGAATGATCAATCAGATTTTGTTCATTATAATTATTAAAAGTGTCTACCTATCCAGTAGGGTAATAAATCTGTTCTGACAATTTGTATGTGCAATTTTTTTTTAATTTTCTATTTCTCTGTTCAGGGAAAAAGGCTTTGTGTATGTTTATAAAAAATTCCAAGAAAAATATGTAGAAAAAAAGATATAGTATACAAGAAAGAGAAAGAAAGAAGGAGAAAGAAGTAGAGCATAATTATTATTATTGGGAAACTATGAACTCCATACAAAAATTAACTGGTTTATACTTTATCTTAGAAATAATTCCGTATACTATTATTAAAAAAACACAGAAATTGATGTTGAAAAAAACAATTTTCCAACTTTCGTAGATGGCCGTGCCTCTCCAGCTAAAAGGCGCCTCTGACTTATGTGCTCGCGGCATTGCTCGAGATAATAAAACACTCGTAGGTTATTAACACTTTGTTCAATTGAATTGAAACATTACAAAAAACTTCTAAATATTCTAATGAACATTTCATTCGCGTGAAGTTTCTGATAGCTTAAACTTACCTCGATAGACTTTGCGATTGAAAATGTTGAAACCATTTTCGTATACTTACCTAGAAAAACATTATTAACCATTTTTCATAACAAAAAAAAATAAATTTAAACTACTCTACCGTTTAAAGTATACCTTGAAATATAATGCGTCCAAATTTGAAGTAAAAAGCTTTAATATTCTGTGAATTAGAGCAAGTTGAAGTGAGAAAA
>CAKNWU010044537.1:0-20028 GCA_932072015.1 Andricus quercustozae
TGGTTGTAACGTTTCATTAGTTAAATAATTAATTTTATCCTAAAATGTCCATAGTTGCTTTAATAAACGTTTCAAATGAAACCATTTTAAATAAAAAACTTGTAATAATTGAATAAGCCCCAATTAAAAGTCTTCGATATTAAACAAACTGTAAATGAGAAATACTTAAAATTGTACACTTTCAAAGATTTGCAGGCAATAAAAATCAAGAAATTGTTATTCTTAGGCTTACTTATTTATATAATTTCACCATTAAGCATTTGAAACCAAAAATAGATTAATTTGACATCTTAAAAATGTATTATTTTCAATGTTGAACATTTAAAATTGAAATTACTTTAATTTTAATTGCTTCAAAATTGTACGATATCAAATTTATAGCTTTCAAAATGAAAATTCACACCTTTTAAAACTTTAAATTAAGAAATTTTATTTATTTGTTCAAATATTAAGAGTTTTATATTTAGATCAATGAAAATTTGACCAATTCCCTTGATTCCTCAAAATCTCTGAATTTCTTGAATTCTGTAAAATCCTAGAGTTCTCGGAATTCCGTGAAATCCTGGAATATTCTGAATTCCCTAAAAGCTCTTAAATCTATGAAATTCTCGAAATTCCCGGAAATCCTTGTATATCCTGAATTCCTTGAATATTAGGAATATCTTAAATTCTTTGAATATTACGAATTCTTGAAATTCTATGAATATTCTGAATTCCTTGCATTCTCTGAATTCGTGGAGTATTCTAAATTCTCTGAATTCACTAATATCCATGAATATTCTGAATTCCTGACCTATTCGAAATTCCTTGAATTCTCTAAATCCCCTGAATTCCTGAAATATTCTGAATTCTCTGAATTCCTTGAATTATTTAAATGCTTAAAATTCTCTGAATTTCCTGTAATCTTTTAATATTTGGAACTCTCTGAAATCACTGAAATCCTTGAATATTCTGAATTACTTAAAAATTCTAAATTCCTGAAATTCTCTAAATCCCCTGAATTCTTTAAAATCTTCTGAATTCTTTGAATTCCCTGAATTCTCGAAATTCCTTGAATTATCTAAATGCTCTAAAATTCTCTGAATTTCCTGTAATCTTTAAATATTTTGAATTCTCTGAATTCACTGAAATCCTTGAATATTCTGAATTCCTTAAATATTCTAAATTCTTGAAATTCTCTAAATCCTCTGAATTCATTAAAATATTCTGAATTTTTTGAATTCCCTGTATTCATAGATTTTCTTAAATTTCCTAGATTCCTCTAAATTATTTGCATTATTTTGAATTCCTTGGAATTGAGCGAGTTCTCAGAATTTATACGGGAAATTCGACAAATTCAAGAAATTGAAACAATTCAGAGAAATTAAATAAATTCGGATATATCTGGGAATTCGGAAGAATTTAGAAGATTTCAAGGAGCATTTCAAGTAATTCGAAAAAATGAAAAATCATTAAAAAACTGAATAATGATAAGGTAGCTTTCCAATTTTCCAAACCCTTTTCCAAATTAATCTACGAAAAAAAAAAAAAAAAAAATTACCTGAAAAATAAAATCATCCTTTAAAAATTATTATTATTTTAAATGATCAAACTGTACAATTAAAAAATGGAATCATTGTAATCTTTTTTTATTTTCCTATATTATTAATTGGCACTGTAATGTTTCTCGCTCGCTGTAGCGCGCGTATAATATTGCAAGATAATTTATAATTTGCAATTTAAAATCAACATATAGTTATAAAATAACGGATAAGGTATTAAATCCTTCGCGTTATTAACGCCAGGGAATACGATATAGATCAAAGTGGCGGTAAGGGTCTACGACAGCTTCCAGATCAGTGTTGACAAGACTAACTTGTCCACATTTCTGAATGACCAATGGTGGATCAGTGGTGAAAGCACATTTGGATCATACCCACAAAATTCATTTTCTTTTAATTTTCTTTATTGCATATCATTTTTTTCGAAAAAAAATGCGAATATTTGTACTATGGGATTTTTTACTGCAAATGGTAAACTGTAAATTTCAATGATGAAAGTGGCGACAAGTGTCTGCGACAGCAGATATTTGATTAATTTTCGACGTAATAATAATTATGTAATAAAATTTAGTCTTCCTGATATGTTTCTAGTTTAGCGTATTTTCACTCGACCAGCCCACCCATTCAAATAAATAATTAATGCGGTTTCATCGAGTGGAGTCCGACAAAGTGTAATCGATTATCCCTCTCTATTTACCAAACGTTCTGAAACAACATTGGGCACTCGTTTCTTTTACGAACAAATCGATGCTCATCTTATCCCTAAATTATAGTTAAAAATAGACTTAATAATAAAATAAGACAATTTGATATATATATATAACTAAAATTTAAATAAATTTTTTAATCAGAAGTTTCTTTTTAAATTTTTTTGAAAACTAAACCCAAAAATGTTCATAGAAACTTTTATAATTCAAATATATCGAGCAGCAAGTTCTACAAGTGATATGAGTCAATTATAAGTCCAACGTAAAAAAGTTAGATTTCTTTAAATTCTGAAAAAATTATTTATGTACATGGTCTTTATTTACAAACTTTTCTTTTTTATTTATATTATTATTTGTAAGTTAAATATTAGTTTATCTTGAAAAGTTTTAGGATAACGAAAAGTTTGTAAGTTATATATGCTTTCTTTTTTCATTTCGAGGTACAATGTCGAGTAAAGTGAAATTAAATTTTACTCTTTAATGGTGCCGTGTGAAAACTGTTTGAAAATTATAGAGTAAACATGACACTAAAATGTAGAGCGATCGTCCATCGAATAACGAGTTATACGATGGGGAATATTTGCGTGTGTCACGTGACTTGTTCTCTGTGGATTTCTGCTATATATCTAAAGCAGGAAATACACTATTTACATGTAGTCTCTTGATTTGCATCGACAGAAACTAAATTTTCTCTGTTTCATCATAGAATTTTTGGATTATTATTTTTAAATGATGTTCAAATACATTTTTTTAACTAATTAGGATTCCTCCATCTTACTTTTTGAGAAAAAAGACGATTGTCTTCTTCTAGACAAAGTAGTCGATCTTTTGGATCAATTACTCGTGTTTAAAAAAAAATAATTTTTTTTGAACTGAAAGTAATGAACTTACCTGATTGGGTCATTCGTTAAAGTGTTGACTCGTAGAAGAGAACATATTTTAGTGTAATCACTCTAAAAACTTTTATTCCACATAGATTGTTCTTATCCACTCTTTCACTTTATTAGTTAGATATAAAGTCACTGATGAACCGGCCTATTTAAAAGTAAAGTTAGAAAAAATTACATTAACATTCACAAAAGATGAAAACAGTTTCAAATAAATTTATAAGTCTCTAGAATTTGTATAATTATTTTCGAATATTTGTTTCATTCGATAATAAGGAAAAAGATCAATCCTAAATCCAATTTTCATTTAGAAATAAAAGTTGATTACTGCCGATTTATTTAATTATTATAATCTAATAATAATTACTGAAATCTTTTAGGGAAATTTTTACCCAAAATAAGTTAAATGTCATTTCAATTCAAGTTAAATTAATTTACTTTGAGTTAAGAATTGCAGCAATAACGCAACTTTTCTGTCTTTTCAAACTAATGAATCTTCATTAAAATGCTATAATGGCAAAGAAATGAAACACTCGTACCTCCATATTAAAATGAATACAAAATTGAGGTCTGAATCACTTCCGGTCACCCGTGATCGAGGCACAACATTTTCAAGGATCTTGGTTAACGCGGTGGCGAACGTTGGCTCGCCAAGGAAGCATGTGAGAGAGCGGCTTGTCGCAGGATTCAACGACTCGGTCAGCCCCACCCGTGGCCCTTTTTACCACCCCCAGGGGGTAGGTTTATCACGTGGACGTGGGGTCACCGTGTAAAAAGCAAGCAACACTGCCGGAACCGTAGAAAATATAGAACAACCCCGACCACTGACCGCGAGCGAATTAAGCACCCCTTTACGTGACAGAAGAAATGGATAACGTGTATGCTGTGGCGTACTAACTGTGAAGTATGAAAGTATGAGAGTATGAAAAAGCGTGCGTCGTGTAGAAAATGTAGGCCATCAGGCTTGTCGTCACGCTTCACTGCTCCTCTTCTAACACCTGTACTTTTCTGGAAATGAGTGCTTTTAATTCATCACTTGGCAGCTATAGGAAATTCCCTTCACCACTTTTCTTTTCGACCTCATCAACCTCATTCTTTAACTTTTCTTTCCTGACTTTGCCACATTACACTCTATCCACTTTCACCCCCTCCAGCATCATCCCTCAGCCCTCTCTCTACACTCAGTCTTTATCCTCGACCTCATCTGACTACCTATGTCCAGTTCCCCACAATGCACTCCTTATATCCCCCTTACCCTCCCCCATCCGCCTTTGCATCCCTCCAGCCCCTCTGCCCCAACCAACTTCTCATATTTACCTTTCTCTTACTGCGATGCCTTATCCCTGTATCCACCTTCTTAATGCACTCTCATCTTCTCCACCAATCGCGTCTCTTCTGGAGGTATGTGCTATCGCTTCACCCCCTCCTCTTCACCATCACCCTTCATCATCCATCCTTTACAATCCCCTCCCTATATCTATAAAATGTTTTTCCACTAGACAAATGGGAGAGGGGGAAGATTTGAGAAGCTCTTTTTGGAAAAGGGGGAGGAAGTAGTGTGATGCAGTCGAGGTGAGACGTAGCTGAATCTTTAGAGAGGGGCTTGAGGAAGAGGTTGGAGGCTGCTGAAGGCGAGAGTGGAGAAGGTATTTTTTATTGACACTAGTTTATTTGATTTTCACTTATCAAAATTAGAATGATTTTCAAATTATTCTCTTCAGTTTGATTGATGATTAAAATCGAAAACATTCTGCTTGAAATGGTGGTTGCAACTTTGAAGGCCAACATTCCAGAAGAGCCTAAGGGGCCATTCATTAATTACGTAATGGTGTTGAGGGGGAGGGTTAAAAATCTCTACATGACCTTACCTCAGGGGGCGAAGGGGTTAAAACATTCTTACGTAATATCTTACTACGTCAATTATTGTTTCAATTCGAACGATCACAGTAGCTACATTAATTCTCCTCAAACTACCCATTTTGCAATTTTAAAAATCACGTGTTTTAGTTTTTCTAATGATAATATAAATTATATATATATATTATAAAAAATATAATGTTAGAGATGGTAAAAAGGACATACTTCAGACCAAAAAGAATTAATTTGCTGGATCCTTTATTCCAATTCATCGACGTTTCGAAAACGAATAGTTTTCCTCATCAGGATAATTAAAAAGAGAAGTCTATAAACATGATCATCAGTATAAAATAGTTCTAAATTCTCCTTTTCCCATTGTTCTATAAAAAATTGTGAAAAAAAAACTGATATAAAAAATTTTTTAATCATAAAAGTGTAACAAAAAAGTGAAAAAGTAAGGTTAAGGAATGCAATTGACATATTTGCCTTTAGGTTATTTTCCTTTCAGGTTACATTTTTATTTATATTTTAAGCTTTAAGTTGATATTTAAATTTCAATAGTATGTTCAAAAAAATTTTATTAACAATAATAATTTTTTAACAAACTTTGCGAAAATAGCGGAGACAAAACTGTCGTTTTGCTCCATTTTTCAAACGAGAAAGAGGAACATTAAGAAAGACAGGTATAGCAATACCGTATCATCAATTTATATAAAAGGTACTAAAATTTCTAAGAAATTCTAGTAACTAAAATTAAACAAAAACAATAAAAAATTATTAATAATCATTAAAATTGGAAATGTTACATATTGCTATTGATAATTATTTGAATGTAAGTAAAAATTACACTAATATAAAGAATTAAGTGAAAAATTCATCAATTTGAAATTAATTAATTTATTAAAAGTTAGATAAGAATACAAAAACAACATAGTTAAAATGGTTAAAAATTTCAAACTTGAAATATTAATTTTATATTCTTTTTATTTAATTAGTTACAAAATTCAAATTTTATTAATTTTTTATAATAAAGCATCCAAGATTATGTTATATATTTGACTATAATTATTGGGATCTGAAATTATATTTAAGCAATTATTACCATTTTTCTTAATAAAGGACTCAAACATTGAATTTTACATACTTCATCAGTAAGGTGCAAATTATCTAATAATTCTTTGCTTAATTTTATAAATTTATCAAGTTTTGAATCAAATTCTAAAATTAGCTGTGATATTAAAATGATTTAAAATCCTTTTAATTTCAAAAGATAACTTTCCATGATAATAAATAGACATTGTTGGTTTAAAAATTAAATTCCTAGCTATATTTATATTATTTTAGTTAGATAAAGAATCTTTAATCAACCTCATGAGGAAAACTATTTGTTTTTGAAACTTTGATGAATTGGAGTAAAGGATCCAGCAAATGCATTTGTTTTGGTCTGAAGTATGTCATTCTTAGCATCTCTAATATTATATTTTTATAAATTTTATCACTCAGACGAATAAAATCGTTTTTCAACATCTTTTCTAATGTAACTAATGATATGTAACTATTCAACGCTATTTAGAAATATTCTAAGTTAAATATTAGGTAAGAAAGGGGTGGGGGATTAAGAAATCTTATGTATACTCTTATGTATTGTCGAATTTTTAATTTTAAAAAAGAAAAAGAACTTGCTAAGTCCTCTCAGTAATACGAGTAGGCCCTTAGAAAACTTGTAAAATGCAAAAGTAGTAAAATCCGCTTTTCAAACATTTTCGAGAAAAACGGCTTTACAAAAATCCATTCACGTTACATGGACCGCCGGTTAGATCAGGCGTTATCGCTAAAGATTAGTAAGCGGAAAGTCTGAGCTCAATTATTGCTGCCTGCAGTTTATGCCAATGTTTTTTCATTAAAATTTTATTATTACATTCGACTACTAAGTTCATTTAAATCAAATCAAAATATTCACTTTACATGATAATTTCAATAGGAAAAATTTCGTTTTTAAAGATCTCCACTTTTATGAATGCAAAGGATACTACTGCGAAATGAATGGTAAAAGTGTGATTTATTTTTACATCAGGAAAACCGTATGATAAAAATTTGACACTATTTTCCTTTCATTTTTTTATTGTTTACTTGCAAAAAATTTATATCCTTCTCTTTATGAAATTTTTTGGTCAAAAACAACACTCACTGCTCTATGTGAAAAGATGAATATTATAATAATAATAAACATGTCATTTACCGATATTCTATTTTTGAATAATTTTAATTTACTATTTCTATATATTTGAATATTTATTTTATTCTTATTATACTATTGTTATATATTTAATTTTCATATTATATGAAAATAATAACCAAAATATAAATGTTCAATTGACTGAAGAAAAATGGGAATTGTCTACAAAAAAACTTTTTTTTGACTCCATGTGGTAAGCCACATTCATATCAAACAATTGTGAAAACTAATTATTTTAGCTAGATGTAAATAAATTTACTAGTACATTGCAATCAAGAAAATTTTAATGAAAAGAGTGACAGAATATGTGCAGATTTTCTTAAAGCCATTTTTCTCGAGAATGGCTAAAAAGTGCATCTTATTATTTGAGCAGATTACAAGTTTGCTAATGACCTATTACTGGGAGGAGTATGAAGTAAACAAATTGCAAATGGAATAGCTACCCCTTTGTGAAAACTTTAATTGGAAAATGATATTAGGTTCCGAAAAAATGTTGGAAGAAAAGTTTTTTCGTTTGATGCGTACGTTTTTTCAGCTTAAACGGCGATAAAAATCCTATTAAATGCTTCAAGAAAATTGTTAATGTGATTATAAAAAAAGCCTTTCATCAAGATATGTATTTGATTTCTTAGATTATTTGAGCCAATAATCTTAATTTCAAAAATTTGTGGGTTAGGCCTTTATGGAATGCTACCCTGTATTTGAAGCTTTTAATTCAAAACATTTCATCTTCAAAGGGTTTACTGTTGCTTTTTTAAAGCTTGACCCCATACATGGTACTGATGATTTAACGTAATCTTTTTATGTGTGGCGTAAATATTAAATTGTATTTTTATTAGCTGCACGTTATGTTTACAGTTTTTTTTTTAACAATGCCTGCATCGCCCCCCATGCCATATTTCTCTATAACCATAACGTGCAACGATAATCTTTAGGCTTGGCCCAATTCCGTCAGTTGTCACGAGAACACTTTCCTTGAGCTTTCAATATTTTCTTCTTGATAATTCGTTTATTTAGTTCTTCGAAGAAAATTTTTAGGGCACAGTAGTTGGGTAATTATAATGCAGGAACCTATTATGTGAATATATTTCCATAATAATTACAATATACAATTTACTATTTATAATTACCTTATGGTATTGAAATATGAGAATAGAATTTCAAATTTTCAATTGAGGTAAGATTGAAAGAGTCTAGTTGGTCCTCGCAGAAACAAAACAAAAAAACTCTTCGAAATTACTTTACACGCAAATCACGCAACCCCTGATCAAGGGCCTGCCCTTGTCGATTATCGTTCCACGTACGCACAAAGCAATCCCTCAAATTACAAGCCTGAGTCATAAACCGCAACTGTGTGTACATGTTATTATGTCGATAATCAGAAACTTAAACGCAAAAGTGAAAGTAATTCTACCACTCAAATATATCGCTTAACCCTCAAGTATCCACATTAATTTCTTTAGTTAAATAATTTTTTATGTCACGCATGTGGATTTAGTCTTCTCTTAGCGCTCATGACAAAATCTTTAACTTTGCATGGATTCAGTCTTTTTTCAGCGATAATGACGAAAACATATTTTTTATAGCTTCCATAAAGATGGCGAATGAACACCGAAACGTTGTTAAATTTTTGGAAATATTTTTTTCACACAAATAGATTCAGTCTTTTCTCAGCCCTCATGGCATCATCAATTTCTCATGGAATCTGTTAAGTTAAAATTTTATGATAATTATTTAGTATTTTTGCCTTGATTATAGTGTTAAATGAACACATAAACATTGGTAAATTGTAAATAATGTTGTCATACATGAAGGTTCAGTCGACTTTCAGTGATAATGGTGAAAACATATTTTTTGCATTGCCTTGCTAAGGATGGTGGATGATCACGCAAATTTGGTTAAATCTTTGTACACAATTTTTGTCACACATGAAGATTCAGTCTTCTCTTAGCTCTCATGAGAACATCCTACATTTCTTATGGGTTCTATAATGCTAACTATATTTGTTAATTAATAATTATTATTGTCTTGAAAATAACACTGGTGAATACCGAATCGTTGGTAAATTGTAATTATTTTTTGCAACTCGTACCGATTTAGTCTTCTGTCAGCATAATGGTGAAAACGTTTTTTTATTGCCTTGATAAGGATGGTAGATCAGGTGGATTAACATACCAAAATGTTGTTAAATTTGTGTGAATATTTCTGTATGTTAATGTACATAGATTTACTTTTTTCATAGTGCTCATAACAACATCCTTAATTTTTCAAGGGCTCTGTTAATACGAAAATCTCAGTTGATTACATTTATACAAATTGTGTTCATTTTGTGTCACGCATGTAGATTAGGGTGGCATAAGCAAATTTTTTTTTCTCATCCCACTATTTCTTTTCAATTGGTGTAAAAATAATTCGACAATTTGTTACAAATTATGAAAATAGATTAAACCCGCTGTCGAAGGCCTTTAAGTGTTAAAAAAGTGTTAATTATGCCAATAAAATTATGTTGCGAAAACTTAAGTATTATCCTTAGAAAGCAAAAGGAATTCTCTTTAAGTGAGAGACAATTCTATTCTGTTTCTTCTTTATTTTAAGACACAACTTATACAATACGGGGAATTTTAAATGATACTATAAGACATCTTAGAATTAAAAAATGATATTTTAATAACATTTTATATATTTCACTTTTACACATAATAAACAAAAATTGTCATGCTGTTTTAATTTACCGAAGTCATCCTGTTAAATAACAGGTTTTCTAATTCTATTTGGTGATGCAGATTTATTTCAAAAACCTAAGTACCGGCCTTAAGAGTTGTATCTAAAAATTAAAAATAAACAGAATATAACATTTTCTTTTTAACGAGGGTAGTTTGCATGAGGTGATATTACTTTTCAATAATCCCCAGTCTAATTTGTTAAGATCCTAGTACAACAGTTATACACTTTTCGAAAAAAATTGAAGAACCATTGAAGAACTGTGAAACAAGCAAAATATAATTCTACAGGCTAGTTTTCAAAAGTCTAAGCGTAGTTTTCTATCAGTAACACACATTTTAACTTTACCAAGGTAATTTTTTAATAGTCAAGGCCAAAAATATCTCAGATATATGAAAAAAGCACATTACAGATTTAGAACCCCCTATGGAGGGTGTCTTTTCACTTTTAAGAGTGGTATTCTGAATGATATTAGATTTAAATTATTTTCAGTAGGGCATAAAGTCATTTGATTATCATACTTATTGCTTTTACGTAATCCATGTGTCACTTTTATACAAAAAATTATCACTTTTTAGAGTTTAAAGGTCTTAGACTACGGGGTTTATATATTTTTTATTGTTGAAAAAGTGCACAATTATTTTTACGTCAAATGAAAGAAAATATGAGGGTGAGATTATTAAAAAAAAATACTTTAGGGTAGTCCACAGAAGAAAATAAATTCTTATTTTTATTTGTTGAAAAAAATCATATTTATATATTCTGCAAGCCCTATGAAGATTAACACGTAGTTCTAATACAAAAAACAAAATTTATTAAATTATATTAATTTTATTATTGTTTCTAAAAATTTCGTCTTAGAATAGATATAGAAAATAACGCTTTTATCTGTATGTTCCACTTTTTTGTCCACTCTGTAATTAGAGTGAGTTATTGAATAATTTAAATTAACAAAAATATTTGCTTAACCAATTTATTATAATTTTGAGTAATATTCTCTTTGAATAATTGTACAAAGCTGCGGTTTTTTTCTGAAATTTGCAACTTTTTGTCCACTTTTCACTTAGCTGTAGACTTTTTGTTTAAGTTCTTGATTTTAAAACATTAGCAAAATATTAAAAACATTTCACTCAAAAAAACAAAAAATAACATTGAAAAATTATTCCTGTTCATGTTCATTTATTATTTGTTCGTAACTAAAAAGTCAAAGAAAGGTTGATAGTTAAAAAAACCCGCAACTTTCTAGCATTATTAAAATAAAATATCGTCGAAATCTTACGAGATCCCTTGAAATCTTTGAAATCCTTTTTAAATTAATTGAAATCTTTAAAATATTAGAAATCTCATTAAAACCCCTATCCTTCAAAATTCGTGCAAAAACTTCGGGATCACTAAATATCCTTTAAAAAATTTTAAATCCCGGAACTTATTTTTAAATCTCTTAATATTCAATAAAAATCCCCTATGCTCCTCTAATATCCGTGAAAATCCCTTAAAATTTCTAACAATCGGTTAAAATATTTGAAATACCTTTTGAATTTATTGAAATCTTTAAGAAGCCCTTAAAATCCCTCAAAGTCCTTTAAAACCCTTCAAATACTGTGAAATATCTTGAAATCGCTTGAAATCTACAAAATCCCAGAAAACTCTTTATAATTCTTCTAAATCAGTGGAAATAACGTAAAATATCTCAAAATTGGTTAAAAACCTTGGAATTCCGTTAAAGATTTCGAAATCGTTCGACATCCCCTAAATTTGTTTAAACTTTTAAATCCATGGCTGTCTTTCCGATTCTCTTCAAATCGCCTAAAATATATTGAATTCATTAAAATCTTTAAAAATACATTAAAATTCTTCGAAATTCCTTAAAATCCTTTATAAAATTCGGAAATACTTTGAACTTCCATTGTGTGAAATTATCGAAACTCCTTTTAATCTCTTGAAATCCCTTACATTTTTCGAATTGTTTGCAAATCTTTTGAAATCCCCTAAAATATTTTAAAGTCCTATGAAATCTCTTTGAATTCTTTCAAATCCTTGAAATATCATCAAAATCATCTGATTTTATTCAAAATGCGTGAAAATACTTTGCAATCACATAAATCCTTTAAAGTCCTTTAAAATCCCGTGAATTATTTTGAAAAATATTTTAAATCTTTTAGAATTCCTTAAAATATCTTAAAATCCCATGAAATCCATGGAAACCGTTCTTAATTCCTTAAACTCCTTGATGTCCCTGAAAATCTTATAAGAGTCTTTGAAGAAATGGACATGCTCTCTGAAATTGTACTAGGTAATTTCATCAGACTCTTGGCATATTTTAAAATCATTTGAAATCCTACCCTAAAACTTTTTTGAAATTCTTTGAGATCTCAAAAATCCTTGAAAAGCTTAGGACATTCTTGGAAATACTTTTTAGGCCTTTAAAATATCTTTAAATTCCTTGAAATCTTTCGAAATACTCTCATTTGACTAGAAATCATTCAAATTCTTTGAAATTCCTTGAAATCTTCTTTACGGTGAAAAAAATTGGTATATTTTGTTTACATTAAGTAAAAGCTATAAAATCTTTTGTGATAAAAATCTTACGAATCCTTACAAATAGGTGGGCAGGGGGTCTAAAATTTCAAAAATCATTCTGACGTAATTAATGGGCGTTCCCTAATGCAGATTCAGTCTTCTGTGAGCGCTCAGAGTTGCCGGCGTTTTAAAAATACAATTTTAGAAGGGTATTTAACTAAAATGAAAACGACCCAGCAAGCCAGGGATCGAAAACTCCAAGGGATGAAGTAGACGGCTGACCAGTGGAGTATAGTTTCCCTACATTAGCATGAGGCGGCACGCGAGGCTAACGTTCAGGAAGGCGATAAGGCAGAAGTGGAGAAGGCCCCTCTGGCCCCTCTTCCTGGCCTCCTTGACTTTCTTCTACCCTCGGCCCACTCCAGCTACGCGTATTGCGTTACCGGTTACAGGTCATTCAAGTTCCAGCTTCTAAGAGTTTCCCTTTCCAACCCTGTGGTCATCGATCCTATCACCCTTTAAATACTCACGGGTAAAAAATTAATTTGTTCTTTTTCCGATATAGTAAATTTGTTTGCTATCCCAAAAAGGCGCGCCCTCTTCGAATGGGATTTAGAAATGAAACTAACTTTTATAAAATATTTGAATATTTATTATTTATAAAGATACATTTGAATTAGATAATTATGAAATACATTTTTTGAATCTGAGAGATCATTATTTTTATTTGGTTCAAGGAAAATTTGCTGGGGGATAAAACAGGGTGACTACTAAAAGTTCAAAAGAAAATTCCAGGTTAATTCCTGCTTTTCCTGGTCAAAAATTTATATTTTTCCTGGTTGACTTTTGAGCGTTTATAATCATTATTATTCAATACTAATAAAATTGATTTATTATATACAATTTTAAAACAATTAAAGATTTCAGAACTTCAAGGTGAAATATATCATGGAAATTATTGTAGAATATATTTTAGAGTTTACAGCCCAAAATGCTTTTGAAACAGGGGAAATAGGGTGATTTATTCAAGAAAATAGTGGTATTATATGGAAAATGTGATTTTAAAAACATTAATGTAAGTACCATATTCAACAAAAGTTAACTTTAAGCCAAGATAAATGAATTTTAAAACAAATCAACCAAACAGATGCATTTACAATCATATAGTTGAACTTTCAAGCAGTAGAGACAAATTTTCAAGCAAAAATGTGAAGTTTGAACCAAATAGTCGAATTTTCAACTTATGCCGATAAATCATCCACCAAATAATCGAATTTTTAAATAACAAAGATTTACCTTTGATCAAAAACAGTTGAATTTTCTACCAAGAAAGATTAATTTCCAGGCCAAAAAACGAATCTTTTAGAAGACAGTTGAATTTTCAACAAAGAAAGATGAATTAAAAAAAAGACGTTTCTACAAAAAGATGAACTTTTGATTAAAAAGGATGGATTTTCTGTCTAAAAAGATTAGTTTTCATCAAAACAATTGATTTTTCGACAAAAAATATTACTTTTTAACAAAATATTCGAATTTTCAACAAAATAATGAAATTCCCCACCGCATAGTAGAATTTTGAACTAAAAGAGATGAATTCTGAACCCTAAGTTTAATTGTAGACTTTTCAAATAAAAAATTACCTTTTAACCAAAGAAGATTAATTTTCAATATATTTGTTGAATTGTCTACACAATAATAAATTTTCGAGCAAATAGTACAATTTTTAATGAAACGAGATGAATTCTGAACCTAAAATTTAATAGTAGACTTTTCAATTCAAAAGAATTAAGCTTTCTACCATAAAAAATAAATTTTCATCCAAAAAATATGACTTTTCTATCAAAAGATGAATTGTCAATCTAAGAGGACGAATTTTATATCCAAAAAGACAAATGTTTAACCAAGAATGTTGGGCAAAAAAATGAATTTTTATCAAACTAGTTAAATTTTCAACAAACTTATGAAATTTTTAATAGTGAGCAATGTTTGACTATTTATTTTAAATGAACAATATAAATGAACAGTATAAATGAAATATTCAAAACTAAAACATTGAAAAATTTTATTTGCAAGTGAAAATGTTGAATATTGATGTATAAATAACAAATAAAAATGTATTCATTTAAAAAAAATTCGAGTAAGTTGCGGAGATATTTAGAAGTTTTTAAATAATATTTTTAAGATTTTAAGGATTTTGAAAGGTTTTAAGATAATACAAATATTGTCTTAAGATTCCTGGGAAAATTTCGAATGATTTTTATTTTGATAAATTAATTTTAATAGAATATTTAAGAATATTTTAAAACGAAAGCTAATTTTGACGAATAAATAAAAATTGAACAGTTGTGAATTTGGAAAAAATTGATTTTTCAGTACAAAAATATAGTTTTAAGAGAATGTTTTAGGATATTTCAAAACAAATTTTGATGTATAAATAAAAATTGCTCAATTATTCATTTACAACGATTGAAAATTAAAATAATTTGTCTTCTAATTTAAATAGTTTTCAAGTTAAAAAAAATTGTAATCTTTCAATTTTTAATGTTTCTAACTTAAAATTTCGTAAAATGATATAATTTTGAAAATTTCTAAACTTGTTGATTCATTCTTTAATTTAGAGAATTGAAATTAATAGAGTAAATTTATAATTAATACAAATTTTGATTCGTTAAAACGATTACTTCAGACAAATAATTTTTTAAGAACAAGAAAAAATCAGCCTCAGCCCGGATTTGAACCGGGAATATGAATATCGCAAAGAGTGGAAATAGGCGCCTAAATTTTGCTGTTTAAAAATAATCTGTTTATATTTTATGTTTGACTTTGAAAATTTTATAAATATTTTATACTTGTTGATTAATGATTTTGCCATGACATACAAGACGCAGCTTTTGAAAACATGGTTTTATTTAAACATTTGTTAATTATGTTTATAACATTCATGATCAATATCTTTATATTATAATAAACATTCAAAGCGAATAAACAACTTTAAAATTATTATAACCTCCCCCATGAGAGTGGAGCGGAAGGGGGATTATTAGATGCCCCGCCCCCCTAAAGCCCTTCACTAGATCCGCGCCTGTGAATAAAAAGAATTAACTTTCAACCAAAAAATATGAATTTTTAATAAAATGGTTGAATCGTTAATACAATAATTAAATTTTCACCAAATAATAAAATTATTAACCAAACCAGAATCCATCTGGTCCAAAAATTCGACAGTTGACTTTTTAATTGAAAAGGATTAACTTCCAAGCATAAAAAAATAAATTTTCATCCAAAAAATATGACTTTTCTACCAAAAGATGAATTTTCAATCCAAAAGGACAATTTTAATATCTAAAAAGACGAATGTTTAACCAAGAATTTTCGTCAAAAAAACCTGACTTTTTACCAAAATAGTTTAATTTTCAACAAAATTATGAAAATTTTCACCAAATAGTAGAATTTTGATTTAAAAGAGATGAATTCTGAACCCAAAATGTAATTGTTACCTAAAAAAAAATTAACTTTCAACAAAAAACATGAATATTTTCAACAATTATGAACCCAAAAAACTTACATTTTTTATTGGATTCTATTAATTTATTTCGAATTTAAGCAAGCAAACGAGAAAAAGAGGGGGAAATCTTGAAAACGGGGGAAAAAGTTAAATTCTTTTTCAAAAAAGGGAAAAGAGGGTACTAGAGGAAAGAGTGTGAAGTCTATGATTTAATAAACTGTAGTGTCGCAGTGAATATTCTTTTCCCGGTTTTGTGACGCAGGATCTGAAATATACAGATTTTGTATTTTAGATAGGAAATCATACTTTAATTTTTGCGCTATTTGGTAACATTTTACTTTTATGTTTTTTCTATGTTTTCCCGGTCAGTGGCCACCATGTAGAATAAGAAAGAATTTTGACGGAGATACTTATCATTCATTCAAATTAGATTCCTCCTTGAGACTTTCTGGGCGAAAGAAATTAAAAGCCGACTTGTATTGTATGTATGATAATTTGAGGATGGCGTGCTTCGTAAGCATTAATGTTAAATATAGTTTGTATTTTATGGGTAAGAAATAAGAAAGGTCCTGACTTACCTATATCGAGAATTTTCATCAGGATTTTTTCATTAACTGGAATTATAAAATATTTGAAAACCTGTTTGCTTAAATAACTTATTTTTTATCAAGCAGACAAAAATCAAATAACGTTTTGAAAACATTTTTCGAAAAAAGTTTAATTTATGAATCTCTTGCAGAATCAAATTAGACTATAAGAAAATGGAAAAGATATTTTCTTTGAGTAAACTTTATACGGGAACAGACATTTGAAGTGCTACTTGCTTTTAGGTGCTATCCAATCTTTTTTTACTTTTACAAAGTACTAATGAACACGCAAGCATGAGTAATCAGATTTTTAACAAATATCTTTGCCAGTCAGCTTTGTATTTTTATTCCAAGAAAAAAACATTAAGTTTTAATAAAGGAAGAATTAATGTAAAATTTAAGAAATAATCGAATACCCTTCTTTATGAAATAACTTTTTCTCTATTGTCAAAAATAGATTAATTTTTGAAAAAAATATTTTTATACTTTTAATGTTTTTTTAATTGTGAAAAATAGATTTTGAATCACCAAAATTAATTTCAAAAATATATGATAATGATTTTAAAACAAAATAGAGTTTTATTTATATTTTTTTTTAAGAAATCTGAAATTAGAGAAATAATTAAAAATGGCGGAAGATAATACAAAATTGCATGGATACTACTTAAAAAAAGAAGATTTATTCGCCTACTGCCTAGTAAATTTGCCTGGATATGATGATATGATAAATTTCAATAAATATGATAATGTTCGCAATTATTTACACGCTTCACTCCATTGTACGTTGGCTGAGGTCATCGGGGGTCGTTCTACCCTTAGACTATATACACATTATACAGACCAATAGGCAGGCGAATCAACGCAAAATTAAAAGACCATATTTTTTTAACTGAATTCATTAAAGAGGAATTATATTATTATTATAATTTTTTTTCTTTCTTAGGCTCAGCTTATAGTAAAAAGTACAGAATATTAAATAAACATTTTTTATTCATTTGATGAAAAACATTTTTACAAAAAACTTCCAAAAATTATCGAATCATTTCAAACAAAAATTACAAAAAAAATTTTTTTAACAATTTTAAATACTTTAACTGCTTCTTATAAATATTGCCTAAAAAATTTATTTTTGAATTCTATATCAGAAAGAAATTAGATTCCGTATTTGACTCTTATTTGTGATAAATAAATAATGCCAAGTAAATAACATTAACAAATTATGAGAAAGAAAACAGGGTATGCATAAAATTCAGATTATATGAATTGTTTATGTGAATAATGGAGAGATGTTATTCCAACTTTTTTTTACCTCTGGCAAATAAATAATAAGAATGTCCAGAAATTAAAAAAAATGTACGATCTATATTTACGAGTTTTTTTTATTCGACTATAAAATAATTACAAAAACGATATACAAAAATCTTATTCACAAATTCGATGCTATTTCTGGCAGGCTTCTGTCTCTTTCTACAATAATAATTGATTATATAATTTATGCAGAAAGTAAAGCATGAATACGGTTTAAAATATTTACATGTAACGCTTATCGATATGAATGGTTACTTTTTGGCTTAAAATTGAGACCTATTTACTATTCGTTTACGGCTTTTTTTATAAATAAAACTGTGCCTTTGTATAACAATTATCTTTATGAAACTTTCGATATTATATTATTAAGGGATTGTTAAGTTCAATATATTTTTTATTCAGACTGCTCAGCTTTAAAAGTGGAACTTTCAATTTCAAAAACTTTGAAATATCTAATGGATTAATTTCAAAAGTTTTTTAAATTCTATTTTTCAACAAATTATTACTATCAGTTATTTTGGTGTACCTTTAATTTTGTTCTGCGTATAATATTGTATTTTGCACTGCGAACATTTTTTAGTAATAAACGATTGCATGTCGTTAAACCAAATCACGTGCATGTTGAACTTTTAACAAATATCGTAACATAAATCTGATCATAAATTATTCACTACAAGAATCAGATTTGTATTCCAATAAAAACAGGCATTCAGTTTAAAATAATGTTTTCCATCTTAATATGAAAAACCAAGATACTTAAAATGAAAAAGGTTAGATTAAAAATGAAATAAATATTTTTACTGAATTAAAAATCTGTTCCTCAAATATATCTATGATTTGCTGAGTTTCAATGATAAATAAATATTAAATAGTCAATAATAGATGCTATTTACAAAGCGTTTTTTAATGGCTTAAAGTTCCGTTGTTTCAATCTTCTTGCCTAAAGGATTGTTTGGTACCATATTTTGAGTTCGAGATACAGGCGATTCGTTTCCATCTTCTGTACTACTTTCCATACTACTAATAAATGCAAAATAAAAAAAATTAGTATGAAATTATATATAATATTAAATAAATGAAAATCAACTGGAAATATTTTTCAAAAACTAAAAGTTTTCAAAACTCTAATATTTTCTAGAAATTAAAAACGAAAAGAAATATCAAACCTAGAAATTGAAGAAACTCTTGGTTGAATATAATAAGGTTTATCTTCAGTAGGTCTTTCGTTGCTATTACTTTCGTTGCTATTAATTTCGTTGATAATTTCTTCGTTGTTTAGTGCATTTTCGTCCAAGGAATCCCTCTCAGAATTATGACTGGATACAAATATTTCAGAAATAATTTTAGTACAATTTTAATTTAGCTTAATGAGAAATTCTAAAGTTGAAAAACTTAGAAATTAGAAAATAAAAATGCATCTTTACCTGAAGGATTCATCACTTTTGAACCATTCATTTTCATAAGCGTGCATCCAAATTGGATTTGAACCTTCCACGCTGTGTTTATTTGTATTGGGCACTCTTCCTGGCCCTCTTATAAATTCAGAATCAGTTACTCCTATTGAAAGAAATTAAAATTCAATAATTAAATATTAAGATAATATTTCTGAAATATATTTTCTGAATAAAATTGCCACTAAAATTTCATTGTGCAATTCCTGTTTAAAATAATAAATAAAATAATTTTAAGAGCTCATTAATAATTTTAATTACCAAAAGGAGTAGCATTTGCAGCTTTTAGTTTTCGTTGGAATGAAGCTCTCTGGGAAAGGCAGAGAGCAATACAAAGTATCAATAGTGCTCCTAAGAAAAGTGTCATAGCCAATAGCCAAAAAGTGGTTCCAGCTTGTTCATATTGAATAATGGCTTGGGCTTGAGCAGGTTGAGTATCAAGAACATTGAAATCCTTGAAGAGATTATCCAATTTTTCGATATTTCGATCGATTATCTCCAAAACCTCAGAGACTTCCAAAATTGAATTGTCCTGACGATCTACCAAATGAAGGTACAAATCAGTCCTGGTTCTATCCACCGAACCATCTTGGTTTTCATGAATTTTGTATTCGTCCACATTCACAATAGCACCAGTAACATTTCCCAGAATTCTAAACAAAAATATTTTATGTGTATTAGTGGTATTATTTAAAAATAAAATTATTA
>CAKNWU010044552.1:0-12131 GCA_932072015.1 Andricus quercustozae
AAAAAAGATCAAATTATTTATGATCCAGGAAATTTGGAGATACTTATCGAAAATTGGAAACCTATGCGTTGATTTAAGATCCAACGATTTCGGAATTTGCCTTAAAAAATAAAGTAGAAGCGACTACAGAATTATTTAAAATTCGCATTATCTGGATGCGCCTCGGATTAGAATATGCGATAGCGCCCAAGAATCATCAAGGTGGCTAATTTTCCGAATTGCTTTTGCTCAGAGTTGTAGAAATTGCTCGTCAACAAAACACCACACTATATTAACAAACAAACGATTAATCTAAAGAATTACACTTTTGCAGAATTATCACTTTCTAAAATAAAATAATAGATACCTTCTCTGAATCTCTGTAAATACGTAGAGTGTGGTGCGGATTTGATCACGATGATCCAAAAGAAGATGATCGAATGAATAATCATCCGAACCTCTTATTCCTCGGTACCACGCAATCAATCTCACCGCACTCTCGTATTTACATATGTCGTTAAATGCTTTCGGTGATAGGCTCTCTTTCGGCAATTAAATTGAGATATAGCGACATTTTTTCTCGCGGGGAAATTTAAATAATTCCAATGCCTCAAATTGATCAACTGGAGTTTGCTATGGATGTAGTGAATAGGTCCATATGTAAATATTATGAGGAAATTTGCCCTCTGCGTATCGGAAAGCCGGACAAGGATGCTTCTTGGTGGAATGATAGAATTCAGGCCTTGTAAAAAGAAACTAGAAGACTATTTAATAGAGCCGAGCAAAACTGGAAAATAGGACGTATTTAAAGTTAGCGTAGCAAGATATACTAACAAATTACAATCGGCTAAAAGGAACTCATGGAAGGGGCATTGTCATGGCAGAAACGGCTAGCGAAATCCTCGAACACCTCATGCAGGTGCACTTCCCTGGTTCCGAACTTGGGTACCAGTCGGAGGGAGGGGCTGTTAGGCCAAATCCTTCTGACGACCCAGAACATAAGGATAATGGGGATGGCTGAAGGATGGCAAGCCGGATAGTAACACAATCAAAAATTAAATGGGTCATTCGGCATTTTGACCCATTCAAAGTCGCTGGGAAAGACGGTATATTGCGGTCGTTGATTCAAGAAGTTTTGGATGTTCTGATGGGACCAATCTGTAACATTTTTAGGGCATGATTAGCTGAGCGATATACCGCTATGGCATGCAAAAGATCGGTACAATGGAAAGGTATAAATAAAATAAGGAATAATGAACCACTTTTCAACAACTGGATGGTCTTTTTTCTAAAATTGTTTAAAAAAAAATTCTGAATATAATTAACTAACAAATTTGCATCTCAGTTTTCATTACTTGCAATGAAAAAATGTTCAGCTTCAAAAGTTCCCTTTTATTAATTTCAATGATTTTCGGCTTTGATTTCGTGAATTTAAAATTGCAAAAAATTGTTTACCTTTAAACCTATTCATAATAATTGACGAATTAGATGATGTTTTATTTTTAAGCTTTAAAAACTGAGACCATCTATTCATAAAAGTTTTAATATGAAACAACTGGTTTTTGAACATTTTTTAATTCAACATTTACCATTTTAAATGCTTTTCTTTCTAAAAAATTGTACATCTCCATGTAAATGTTATGAAATTAAAGTATTGTTCCCACTTCAGTGTGGAAGATAGCGCTTGAGGGAATTTATTTGAAGCTAGTTTTGTGGGGTCAGAATTTACGGTCAAACGGTTAAATATGTAGGTCTAATTTTTGTGCATACGTATTCTAAATATTTTTTATATCAAAGCTATTTGTATAGTAAAACTTTTTCTATTCGGGTTTAAAACTAAAAAAGTGCCATTTTAATCTTTCTGGCGAAGGCAACCTACCAGGGTGCGTCATACCAGCTTTCTCTGGTTTGGACTCGAGTTTATACCTATATACCGCGACAGGGCGTCTGATGGTAGACAAGTTTTCTCTAAATGGAAAATGAATTTCACACAACAAGAACGTGCACTGCGCATCACTAGTCTTTCAAAAATTGTGTACAATAAGTAGTGTATTTTGGGGGAACAAATACTCCATTTCAAGATTGTGAGTTACAAAAAGAGTATTTCTATTTTCTTCAAAGCGAATTAACAGTCTCATATTATTGCATGTACAATAACCTTTGAACGAAACAGGATAGAGACTTGTATTATATACTCGGATGGGGCCAAGTCTGGTGAACATGCCGCGTGCGGGAGAAGTTCACACCCAAAGTTTAAAATGGTTTGCTGAGTCGCTCGAGCAACATGAGGTCCAGCGTTGTCATGGAGCAGCATAACTTTTCGGCTTCCTTGGCCAGTAAATGACCTTTTCTCATCAAGTAACTCGTTCAATATGTTCAATTGTCAGCTGTAGCGTTCTGCAGTCACTGATTGGTCTGTTTACAAAAGATCATAATAGAGTTTCCTGCATACCCCAAGGCCGTTTACTGGGCAAGGAAGCCGAAAAGATAAGGTTCTCCATGACAACGCTCGACCTCATGTTGCTTGCGCGACTTAGCAAACCATTTCAAATTTGGGCTGGGAAGTTCTCTCGCACGCGGCATATACACCAAACTTGGCCCCATCCAAGATGTTGGAACATTAGTCGATGACTTCATCGGCTCGAAGACTCTAATTTTTGTTCGCGATGGCATCTGTAAGTTACCTAATAGGTGACGCAAGGTCATCGAAAACAATGGACAATATTTCGAGGATTGATCTAATATTTATATATTTTATAATATAAAATATTTTTTTGGAAAAAAGGTAAAAATTAAGTTATACACATAATAAACTCAGGGCTATTTCGATTACCTGGCGATCCTGGTAACGGGGAAGCATAAGGGCACCTTAGTGGAAATCATGCAGTCAGCGCTAAACATAGTAGAGCAATGGTGCAGAAACGGCTTGAAACGGTTTAGAACAATTGAATACTATCACACTAAATTATAAATGTAGCATCATGTAGTTAAGTAACGATAGGATAGAGAAAATCGATTTCGTGAAATCAAACAAGAAAGGAAAGAAAATTAATGGATAATGTCAAAGAGCCATGGATTTGGAATGTTTTTCAAACAGTATTTATACTGGAGCTCAACAATCTGATCCAATTTCTAACCATAAAAGAGGAAAGTCCTAATAAGATTGTGGAGAATGAGAATAAGATTCCGAGAATGAATTCTCAAATTTAATTCATCAGAGACATTGTGAGTGGATCAATTAAAAAGATCATTTATTAACTGCCAAGTTTAAAAGAAATTGAAAGACTTGTGAATCCTTCATCTAAAGTTCGGAAAATGATATCATGGTTTTGATCCAAACATGGGACCTGGTCTACCAGAATTAAGATATCATTAACCAAGGAAAAAGTAAAGTCGTGTCAGAATCCTGAGTACAGTAAAAGTCCGATAAGTTGCCGTCCGATAAGTGTACACTCCCCTTAAAACGTCATCACACGCACGGCACGCACACTAATTGGAATTGTCCCACTACGTGTGCTATTTTGGTTATGATTTACGCATCATTCTTACGCATGCGCGCACCTAATATCGTGCTACTAGAAGGGGCATCCGATAAGTCCGCAATTCTTGGAATTTTCCGCTCCTAAAGCCCCGAAATGAGAAACTTATCGGACTTTTACTATATTTGAAATCAGGGAAAATGCTATGAGGTTAGAAAACAGAGAGAAGGCGCCAGAAATTGAAAGTCTGCAGAAAATGACTGTTCAGGCAATAGTTTTCACATAAATTTGCAGAGTTTAAAATTAAACAATTTTCTCCCACTTTTAAGAATACCATTTAAACCCTAAAAAATAATTAAGGATTAGAATCTTAGCTTGCTCAAATCATAATGAATCGCGTTGCCATAGATGCTCTCTTTGATTAGGGATCACTGGAAAGTTTTATTTCAGAAGAGTTTATAATCCAGAATTATTTTACATTTTGGAATTTGTGAAGCGAAAATGATAAAACATTAATTGGAATTGGTCAAGAAGAATTTAGATTGCCAAAGGTTTACTTTTTTGTAAAATTTAATAATAGAGTCTTTCGTAGTAGTTTCATCGTTCTACCAGGATTGGTACCGACGTGCTTACTTGGGGACAACTTCCTGAACGGAACATAGTAATTTACCAAGGAAGAATATTTTATAGATTAATATCTATAAATGACACGAATTGATACATTTGTCATTAAGTAAACGGAAGAACCTATATAAAGGTGTAAAAGTAACATTCACTGGCAAGACGGAACTCATGCATTTTACAAAAATGAACAAGCTTCGTAGCCTTTGAAATCTTAAATTCTGATGTAGGGAAGTAGAATTTTCTAAATCAGAAGAGTATTTAGGAGTAATATTTGACCCTAAATTAACTTGGAAACTCCATGTTTGCAATGGTTAAGAAAGCTAAGATGGCTTTTTGGGCCTGTGGATGCGCAATAGGAAGAACCTGAGACTTAAAAGCAAGGATTACTCACTGGTTATATAGAATGATAACCAGACCCATAATAGCATATGCATCAACGCTCTGATTGCCAAGGACTGAACTAATCGGTACTATAAAACAAGTGGAAAATCTTCGAAGGGTTTTCTGCTTGGCGATCACTGGTGCTATGAAAACAACACCAATAGCAGCTCTTGTGGACATTCTAGACATCCCCTCGTTGCACCTTTTCTTAAGGAAGGTAGCGACAGCTGGTGTCTATAGGCGCATGCTGTGCAAGCATAATATTCTCACTATGCAAACTAATGGCATGTTGAGAAAACTATCCTTCATGAAAACCTTTAAAGTCATCTTCCGTAAAAGGAAAAAATGCTGAAATAAAGGAAGAAGGGAAGAATTATTCACAACGGGATATCTCGTTTGATACACAGACGGCATTAAGGACTCCTTGGGAAAAGGGGCGGCTAGAATATATGGGAAGAACCTCAGTGTTGAGATAACATCATAAGATAACAACGTCATACTTAGGTGAATCTAGTTGACACTTAACATTTCTCTTCGCAATTAGCCACACAATACAAATACAAATTTAATTAAACAAACAAAAATTTAAAAATATTAAAATTGTTCTAAACTTGTTCACTGTTTGACTACTTTTCAATGAGAGTGAGGTAATAGTTTAATAATGCTGGACCACCCTAATGAACCCCTTATTAACTACATTTATAGAAAGTTTAAATAAAATCAATCGATTGGTTTTAGCCTTCGATGCGCATGTCTCTTAAAAATATTCAATTTTTGGAAAAATTCAAAATTAACTCCATGATATGTTTATGGATCACGTTCTCCTAAAAAGCGGCATATGTACACCTTTTTTACTATATCTATGCAAAGTTTCATCGAAATCCGTGGGCCTGGGCTCTTGAAATTAACATGGGGTTTTAAATAGGAAAAGCACAATTTTCGAAAAAACGTAAAAAAAGTACTTGTTATAAACTAGTTGTAAATTAGAGTATAGTCACCTTTTAAGGAATATTCAAGGCATAATTTCCACCCAGTAACTTTCAATTTTTAATTTGTTTAAACATTTTTGTTGGTAAGTCGCAAAATAAACGTATTTTATAGACGTTATGAGTACTTGAATCAATGAAAACAATTAAATAATTTGTTTAAATCATTTTACAATTAACTAAATAATACGTGTTTGTTCAAGTATATAGTTTACCTGAAAAAAAAACAGGAGAACCATTTTACCTCACCAAATTTTGTACAGATTTTAATATTTTAAGTAATAATTTGTTTTCCAAGAATACTTGTGAATGTTTGAAAAAATTTAAAAAAGAAATTGGAAAAGAGAAAAAAAGGCCACCCTAGTATTCCTTATATTGTTTAAAGAATTAAATTCAATTGCTCTGAGAAAAGCATACTACTTTTTTTCCTAAAATTACTTCTCTGTTCTGTTTCATTTATATACTTTAGGAAAGATCTACAGGCAAATTATTTTCAATTACTGAAAGCAATTGAGTTTAATTGTTCAAACAAATTAATATTATTTATAAAATAAATAGTATACGTTCTGAGAAAAGGAAATACTAAATAATAAGCGACAGAATGTAAGATGTTCGAAAAAACTAGACTTTTCTCCACCTTTTCTGTAAAAAGGTACAAGTGAATGATTAATAATTGTTTAAATGATTGCTCAATATCTTGAACAAACAAGTAGTGGTCTTAACATTCATTGTGTCATTGCGTGAAAAAAATTAATTTAAAGAAAAAAGCTATCTTACACAAGAAAGAAAAATAAAGAATGGAATGATAATTAGGAGTAGGTGGGAGGACCAGGTGTGTATATGACTTGTGAAAGATTTGTTTTAAATTACAACAAGAAGTTTATTGCAAAGCGTAAACGAAAAATAATTAGTGTCTAAAACTTGAAAACCCCATTTTTTCACTTATGGGGTTTTTGTGGGAAGCTATAAAACATACTAATAGGGATGATATTTAAAAAGTAATGTTTTATTAGTATTATGTGGCTGATTTTGACGAGAAATGTTTAGTTTCAACTCGACTCAGCTAATATTGACGATTCACAATATTAGTAATTACGCATTTCGTGATTCAAGGTGAGAAATAGAATAGTAATGCGTATATTAATTAAATAATAGCTGATTTTAAAAAGATGAATTCCTAACAAAATACATGAGTTTTTAAACAGATAGTTGAATTTTCACCCAAGAAGGTTGATTTTTTACCATAGAAGACGAATTTTCCAAAAAATCCCATACATTTTCAACTTAAAAGGTTAAACAATGGATATGATGTTGGTCCAAATTTTATTTAATTAATTTTTATTTTATATTTGTTTCGTTTTTAAATTTTTCATCTAAATAATTGATTTTTTATACCAGTGCTCAACAAAATTAAAATATGCCATTTAATATTTTGAGATGGAAGCATTCGAAAGCTTGGTTAAAATTTTTTCAGAATTTGTATTAAAGATATCATATCTATTTGAAATTTAAACAAAAGTTATGTATCCGAATCTTTAGCAGGTAGTATATGTACATTTTTTTTGTTATCAAAAGATAAAAGTTTAGCATGCCTTCTATTATTAGAACATACTCGTATTATGTCATAAATGAGAATTATTTATATGACTTTGATGTATGAGAAACATGTTAATAAAATGCAAATAATTCAGAAAGAACAATAAGATAGTGATAAATTAACTGCGTATAATGAACAATTTTGAGAAATATTCATTAGTTACACAATTATTAAAATTTCTCATGAGTGGGTGTCCTATATTTCAAAAAAATGAGGACTGTGTATGGTTTTTTGTGTTTCATCTTGGTGATTTTTCCTAGTCCTATTGGTAAATATAATATCTGTGATTCAAACTGTATTATTAATTATTTAATTAATTTATTATTATTTATTTGCTATTATTTATTTCTTAGCGGCAATGATTCTAATGAAAATAAATTTTTCTCCCAACATACCGCATATTACGCCTATCCCGTGAAAGAAAACTTTCGAAATAAAAAACATTGGATAAAATATCGGTGGCGAAACCGGATACTGAAAACGAAACTGAACCGGTTACTGAAACGAAACAGTTTGCATCTTTAACAAAAAAAAATGAAATTTCTACTTAAAGAGATGAATTTTAAAATCAAAAAGGCGAATTTCCAACAAGATTTGATTTTTCAAACAAGAAAGATTTTTCAGTCAATAAAGAAAAAAATATTATCCAAAATTTTCAAGTTCAAAGGACGAGCCTTTCTAAGAAACAGTTTAATTTACAATCAAAAATATAAATTTGCACACAAGAAGATTAATTTTATACTAAAAAATTCGCTAAAAAATGGTTAAAACAAATTTTGTAGGTCTTTTTAAAAGCTGCAATTCCTGCTTGGAAATTTTTTCCCTATCTGATGTCGCTTGGCTCAAACTTTGAATTTTCAATTTTTGTCATGGTATTTAAAAAAAAATAAACCTAAATGACAAATTCTGTCAAAAAATGAATAAAAGAAATTTGGTAGGACTTTTTAAAAACTTCAGTTTCTCTTCGAGTCTGTTACCGACGGGCGAAACCGTCTACATGAGTCCGTCGGTCGTTGTTATTGTGGACAAGCTCCGAGAGGTCTCCGTGACCTTATGGGGTCTAAAAGTGTGATGTAGACTTTTAGAGTTGGGGTCGCTAATTACGAAAATGAACTTCAAAAATAAATATTGAGAATGGCGGATTCGAAACGGCAGACTTTTTTCTTGAAAAATTATTGTTTTACGCTAAAATCAGTAATGAGGGGGTTTTGAGGTCGCTGATCACGAAAATGAGTTGGACAAATAAAAATTCAAAATGACTTTCTATAAATTTGTCACGCGCGCTGACTAGACTCGAACGAAATTCTGCGTTCGGGCCCAGTTGGAGCGCGGGCGAGTTCACTTGATGTATTCTTGCAAAAAGGGGGAAAGAAGTGGAAGCTCCGTTTACGCGATTTGATACCTTATACTCTTTCGCACATAAAACAATTGAAGGCTTTGCCGGATCTCGCCAGATCACAACTTATTCCTTCAATATTTTTATGTATTGTATGTAAAAACAAGAATTCGAAGCAGTCACATTCACGTTAACTTAAAGCATGGAATAGTTATTTTTAAGCATAAGTAAATTTTGAACATAACTCCAGGATCGCTCTCCATTTCGCAGATTTATTTCCCAGCCCTTATTAACTGATATATTCTTATTCACTTCAGGTGCACGAAAGTCGATATACGTTCGCGTAGCGCGCGTTCCTCGACAAGGTGAACTTTGAGCGTGCATCTACCATCAAATATTCGATCAAACCATCTACTATCCTGGGTTTGAGCGGACTAACACCACCTATACAAAATTTCATAGTAGTTTACCTCAAATTTTAACTTTCGATTTTGGGGATTTTGTCCAGGAATTTTGGATTATGGGTCACTGTGCGGTGGTATTGTGATCACGCGGAGGCTGAAAGTGGTGTAGTGGTCGTGCAGCCCGTAAGCGACGGCAGTGTGTGTATCATGGTCGCGCGGTGATCTGATGTTGCTACGTGGGCTGTCGACGTTGTGATTGAACGTGAGTTTGAAATTGGAGTGTAAAACGATCCCGACCGCCAAGTCAGGTTAGGAGGTGCAGGATTGAATACATTTATAGTTATGACCACGAAGTAGTATAAGGAGATCCAACTCTAATATAAGGATACCCCCCATTTTTCCGTGCCCACTTCCTATAGCATACCCACAGCATACCAGATTACGTATTGTAGCGCCTCTCATGACAAAATTTGAAACTGTTGAAACCCAATTCTAAAACCTATGCTATAACGGTTTCCGTAAGAGGCGCTAGAACACGTAATCTGAAATGCTATAGGATGTGGGCACGGAAAAGTGGGGGTACAATTTTCCGAAATGGCCCATAGAGTTGGATCTCCTTATACTACTTCGTGGTTGTGACAAGAGGAGCTCGGAGAGTATCTATGGTCGGCTTTACACCGACGAGCGGAAGGTTAGTTTCAAGTGCGTAGAACGTTTGGGGGGAGAGAAACTTTCGTCTCGGAAACTGCGTGAAAGAAGGGTTGCCAAGTTATAAAATTAAAATATTCCAGCTGATCGAAAGTGCCAGTAACTGTCAGTAGGTGTACATCATTACCTTTGATGATCTACGTTACCGGCAGTTTCCATCAGCTGGAGTACATGAATTTTATAAGTTGGCGACCCTTCTTTCACGCGCTCTCCGAGGCAAAAGTTTCTCTCCCACCAACAGTTCTATGCTCGTGAAACTAACCTTCCGCTCGTCTGTGTAAAGCCGACCTATATGACGTAAGGAGGGCTGAAGGAGGTCGGGATCTGCGAATACCAAACAATTCAAGAAAGGCAGTGAATTTGTCAGAATAAAGGACACTGAAATATTTTTGTAAACTCAAAAATGGTCTTGTAATGTGCCTACCCCGCCTCTCAATCGACTTACGACAGTCGAACCCCCCTGGTTGGTAACAAGGCCTTTTCCTTTTATTTCGAGTCGTTTGGCAAAAAATTTTAATTTTCGATTTCTTTCATAGTATTTTCGATAATTAAACCCAAAATGACAAGCGCTATGAAAAAATGTTTCAGAGCAAGTTTGTATGTCTTTTGAAAATCTACTATTCTTCTTTCAAACTTTTTTTTACGTATCTGGCATCGTTTGCCATAAAACTGTAATAATCGATTTTCGCATAGCATTTTCGATGGATAAAACCATAACCGTTAATCCAGGATGGCTGGTTAAGAAACTCTTTCTTTCTTCTAGTACTTTAAAAAATATACATTTTTAACCAAAAATGGAATAATTAAATTTTCAGCAAAAAAAATTGTTTTAACAAAATAGTTTAATTTTTTAGAAAGGGAAGTATCGAATTAGTAATCTTTAACTTGAAAAAAAAAATGTTAACAACTTTCGACCAAATAGTTGAACTTTATATCAGATTGTTTAATTTCCAAGCCGAAAATGACAAGTTTTTACAATAACGTTGAATATAAATATAAATTAATATAAATTTTTAACAAAAACGTTAATTTCAACCCAGACAGATTAATTTTGGAACAGCCAGTTACTTTTTTAATCAAAAAAGATGAAATTTCTATTAAAAGAGATGGATTTTCAATAAAATTGTTGAATTTTCAAGTCAAGAAGTCGAATCTTCCACAAAACCGTTAAACTTTCAACCACAAATTTTCTACCAAAAAATACGATTTTTCAACAAAATAAATGAATTTTCAAATAAATGTTGAATTTTCAAGTGAAAAAGATCAATTTTGAACCAAAAATGGAACAGTTAAATTTGCAGTTGAAAAAATTATTTTTCAACTCAAAAATGAACTTATTTTTAACAAAAATTAGTTAAATTTTTAACTAATAGAATTAATAATCTACGAAAAAGAGGATTTTTTAACAACATACGAGAATTTTTCACAAAATTTATAAATTGTCAAGTAAAAAAGATACATTTTCAACCAAAAATAGAATAATTAAATTTTATTAGGGAAATTTATTTTCAACAAAAAAAAACCTTTCGTCCAAATAGTTGAATTTTCTATCAGATTGTTGCATTTTCTACCAAATTGTTGAATGTTCGAGTCGAAAATGCCAACTTTTTACAAAATAGTATAACTGTCAATTCAAATGTTTAAGATTAAATTTTTAGATGAAATTTCTGCAAAAACAGTTGAATTTTCAACAAATATGTTATACAAAAAATAAGAATTTTCAACAAAATAATATATTTTTTTAACCAAATAGTTGAATTTACGAATAAAAAAGATACTATTTTAACAAAAAATGGAATAAGTCAATTTTCAGTTAAGAAAATTAATTTTTAACAAAGTAGTTCAATTTTTAACCAAATACTTGAATTTTCTAGTAGAGTGTTGAATTTTCTACCAGAAAGTTAAATTTTGAACAAAACACTTGAGTTTTATACAAAATAACTAAATTTTGAACCAAAAAAGATGTTCTTACTGAAATTGAATTTTTTACGAAAATGTTGCATTTTCTACGTATTAATTGAATTTTGTACTAAATTGTCGAATTTTCAAGCCAAAGATACGCATTCTTTACAAAACAGTTTAATTTTTAACCTGAAAATACTAATTTTCAACAGAAAATGTAATTGTTGATGCTCATACCTTAACAAATGTTAAGTTTTAATACAAAACAGTTGAATATAACCAAAAAAGACGAATTTTCAACAACATTCTTTAATCCTCAACTAAAACAGATTAATTTTCCCCCATACATTTGCATTTTCGAACAAAATTTTTTTTTTAAATAGATTTTTTAATAAAGTGTATATATTTTCAACCAAATAATTAAATTTTCAACTAAAAATGAATATTTGAATGCAAAAAAAAGAAATTAATTTACAATTAAAATGATAAGTCGTGAACTAAACAACAAAATTTTTACCTCATAAAGATAATTTACAATAAAACAACGAATTTTCTACAAAAATTTGGAATTTTTTACCAAATGATTGATTTTTCTACAAAATTGTTGAAACTTCGAGCTCAATACACGATTATTCTACAAAGCAGTTGAATTTTCAGCCCGAAAATGTGTCCACACAAAAATCTGGCAAATCGTACCAAAATTTCGGTACAATAGCCCCTGTTCCAGCTTCCTGT
>CAKNWU010044678.1:0-10694 GCA_932072015.1 Andricus quercustozae
TTCAGATATCGAAACAATAATTAAAAGACGTTTTATTTTGTTAATGGAAGATATTTGAACTTTACTTTTGAAAATTAAACGTATTGAAAGAAACGTTTTCTTTTTTCTTAAAAATTTCATATATTTCGACGGAAAAACTCGAATGATAATACTCGAATAACTGTCCATCTGAGCGTAAAAATGACTCGAGATTTCGAGTTCATCACTGTTACACTGAAGAAATTAATATTTTTATTTGACTTTCATTTAATAAGACAAAGTCAGATCATCAATGGAAGAGATATAAAGTGTAAATAAATTTTAATAGAACTAGGTGAAGTGTATAAAAAATTCATGAATCGATGAATAATATTAAGATCCGTGGTGGAAACTGGAAATATTAATTAAAGTTTGGAATAGAATATAATATCAAAATACGCTAATCTAAAACCGACTATCTATAGGTTACCAGATATAGATACAAGAATATTATACGCACAGTCCAATTCAATTAAAACAAATGATAAAGTCCACGCCAACTGATCACAGAAATTTTCTTGTCGCAATGGGGTTTAGCTGTAATTTAGGATATATGATTGCTTGTTGGTGAAAAAAAAATCTCACCAAATATTTTAAGAAAATTCGAAAAAATGGCAGAGATATGGGAATTTCAGTTTTTGGACAACTTTTTTTTAAATGATGTATCTGTGGCTCTAATTGACCGATTCACTTAAATTTACTTGTTTTAAGATACATTTCAAAATAAAAAATTTTTTACAATTTTTTTTCGAAAATTGTATGAAAAAAATAAAAATGAAAAACGCGTTTCCCTGAAATTATTGGATTGGGTTTGCCACTGGTTTTCGAGAAAAAAAATGGTAACCATCAAGTCTTCCTTGGCGCGGCGCGGTTCAGTAGGGTGAATAAAAGTATTTGTGGACAAATTAATTTTCAAACCACAATTATTTTCATTATATTTGAAATTTTTTCATAAATGAAAATTAATAAAAATTTTGCATACATAGTTGACATCCGATTTCTTGAAAAAGCGTTTTAATACTTTTTCATTTCATATACAAGATGACAGCAACCAAAATTTTTGACTTTTGAAGAGTAGCATTCGTTATAAATTATTTAGATTCATACAAAAAAATCTAGAATCAATTGCACAACTATTTAGAAACGTTTTTCAGTAGAACTGTAGAAGTTCAAACATTTTTCGAATTTATTCTTAATAAATAACTGGATGAAAATAATTTCGTGAGGATTAGGAATGTTTGGTAACTAAATTTCAACTGAATTGTTGCAATGTATAGACAAAAGAAGTTTGTGAGTTGGATTAATGAAAATTAATAAATTTTGTGTGTACAAATTTGATAAAAAATCATCCTTTTCCGCTTTTTGTGAGAAAATTAATACGATTTTGTATGCAAACGGCCCTCAATTATCCTATAATTATGGATAATAATATCTAAATTTCAAACATTGTTTGTACTCTTGGAAAATGACTAACAATTATTATTGTCATCAACAATTTTATAAAAAAAAGTTTTCTCGTCGTATTATCTTATCTTATAAACGAAAAAAAAACATTTTTCATGTTGGAATCAACTGCCAATGATTCATTGCCATCAAATTTGTTCAACCGATAAAAATGTCATTATATGTCATTATTGACCAAAAATTTGATCAGACGAATCTCACACGTTTCACGAGCTTCTCTAAAAATAAAAAATAATTATTTTTTATTACATAACAAATTATTGATTAATTTTCATTAATCCAACTCACAAACCCTTTTTGTCTATACATTATAAAAATGTAGTTGAAATTAAGTGACCAAACGTTGCCAATCCCCACGAAATTATTTTCATTCACTTATTTGTTCATAGCAAATTCAACAAATATTTAAACTTATATAGTTCTACTAAAAATCATTTCTAAATTGTTGTATCATTGATTCTAGATCTTTTTGAATGAATCTGAATATTTTATAACAAACGTGTTACAGTCACGTTTACTCGTCACGTCCGGGGGCGAAAGAGATTATCGGGCCGTGACCGGGAACGGGCGAAACGTTCCGAGGGGTTCTGAAGTCCCAAAACTTCCGATCTGACCAGTCTGGACTGGCTCGTGTCCTGTAAAAGTTAAAACTACTTACTGGTGCGTGCAAGTGTTCCTCACCTACACCACGTTCCTTTCGCCATCGTCACGCTCTCTTCACCGCGGAATACTTCCGTCACCGACGACTCCACCTGTCGCGAACCGACCACTTCGTCGCAGGTACCAATTACCAAGATGTAAGTGAAAAATAAACGTAATTACTAGTTAGTTCTCTCGTTTGATTGCGTCTAATCCTCATCTCGACAATCCAACTCCTACTTCCCCTTCTCGGAATTACCTTCGTATCACCTCGCACGACCATAAAATTCATTTTTTCTGCATACTATTGGATCTCTTTGCCATTGATGCCATTGGTGATTTCTTATCAAAAATTATATATATACACAGAAAATTATGCATTTACTCAACAAAAAGTGTAATGCTTGCCCGCGTAGCATCGCCCTAAAATTGAATAAACTACGCAAAAAGAGAAATTGGAATCAAATTTACAATATTAAAAAGTGAAGCGAAAACCCGTTAAATCGAATCAGATATCCTTTTTTCGAGAAAAATGGAAACTTAGCTTGTGAAATTGAGACCAATTGCGCAAAATTACGGCACGAAACGAAACCTAAAAGGAAGTATACATCCATATTTTCTTACCATATTTAAAGAGCCCGACTCGACGAAAAATTCAAGCGCGGTAGGTAACAAGCCAAAATAAAGTCCGAAACGACGACACAAGATTTTTATAAAATTTCAAGGTACGAATTAGAGAAAGTAAAATGTACAGAGTATCCAATTAAGACAACTCCGACTAGATTAATATTTTTAATGAAACTCAGGGCGGGTAAAATTAAAAATAAAATGCTTACCCAACGACAACGGATAACGACCACGATAACTTGGACTTAGAAGGTGCCGCTGCACTTTCGATCCAAAATAAGGATTTAAATAATGTCGCAACGAAACCAACGATTAGAAATATGGTTTCGATCACACCCTAAAATTTGGGAGCAATCCGAAAAACGATAAATAGGTCATTAGGTCGCGGTAGATGTTTCGCCAGGAAAAATGTAGAAATCCCAATGAGAAATATACTAGACAAGGACAGAATAACTCCACCAAAAACTACATACCTCGTACAAAATCGAAACAGAACCTTTGACCCCATTGACGATACACTCTTTTGGGCTCATGAAGATCTACTAAACCTAGACGGACCTTACCCCGGAAACAAAATAAGACCAGAAATAAACAACGAAACATTCCAATGCGATTAATTCCCTGAAAATAACACACGGTTTATTTTAGAAACCCATGAACTTTTAGAAAGCGTATAGCTTAGCGAATTTATGAATCAAGAAAAGGAAAGATTCTTTAAAGAAAGGGAGAAAAGGGCAAACAATTTAGAGATTAGACTAGAGCCGCTGGCAAGTAGCTCATTTGAACATAGAAAGAAAATAATTGAATCGAATGTCGGGAAAAATAGAAAGGAATCTCATAACAGATATTCGGTACAATTCAATTGAAGATATAATTTACAAGAATCCCGTCAACTTTCCAACAGCAATATCGAAAACCGTAGTAGAAATAGAATCATTCATTTACAATTACAAAACTCAGATTACAGCGAAACATTACAGCACAGAACAAACTCAAACCAAAACAGACGACATAGACTTCGACAACAAGAGACAGGTCACACAGAAATTTTAGAATCCCCACAAATAACAGAGATGCGGATAGCGAACCTGAAAATAATCCAAATACCAAAACAATTCCAGCAACATTTTTTCCGTTCGGCATGATACAAACGCCATTACAAATCATGAGTAACTGGCCTATTAAATTCAGAAATAATAATGATGACAGTCCCGCGCATTTCTTAGGTGAATTAAAAAGATTTAAAATGGGATACAAAATAAATGTCGGCGATATTTTAGAAAATTTAGACGCACTACTGATTGAAGATGAAAAAGATTGGTGCGAAATAAATAAAAATTCCTGGCGATGTTTATTGGATTTCACCGAAGATTTTAAAAACGCATACATCGACGAAAGGTTTTCGGAAGAAATAAAACAAAAAATAAAATTCTGCAACGAGAATAGAAAGCAAGACATCCACTCTTACCTAACAGAAATAAGAAAATTCTTGACTAAACTCTACCCTAGAAAAAAACTTAGAATGGGAATTACGCAGAACTTACGAAAACCTTCGCATCGAATACAAAATGTACATTAAAAGGAACGATTTTGAAACTTTTGAACAATTAGATGACTTAGGTAAAGAATGGGAAACAGAGCTAGCCAAATCTAAAATTCGAGGGCAAGTTTTACAAATTACTGAACCTAACATTGAGGAAAATAATTAACAAAATCGTAATAACAGTAGTGGTGATAAAAATAACTCGAATAATAATAAAGATTTAAAGGAAAGTAATAACGGCATATATGATAACCAATGCGGAAACCAAAGTCCAAATAATCAAACTAAAAATCAATTTGGATTTGGATCTCGATTCCTACCATTTTCAAATCAATACCAAGCAAATTTCAGACCTAGATTTCAAACTAGATTTTAACCAAATTAACAACCCAGATTCCAAAACAATAGATTCAGATATCCATATAACCCCTGCTACAAAATGTTACCAATGTTTAATCAAATCACGCTAGGCCCAAATAAAGGTAAAAAATCACAATGATTGAGTTCCCCAAAGAAAAAATCGAAATTAATTCAGAAGATAGTGATAGTAAACAAAATTGACAAAAACCGATATACGCTAATAACAATCAAAAACCAACTAAAAATAATAGGGATTCACAAGAAAAAATGAGTTTTAACTCTGGCAAAAGATAGGATTTAAATACAAAAACGAACGAAAACACACATAACAGAAACTGCTACCATTGCTTGGGGTTTGTGAGCTTAAAACTGAAAAAATGGGACCTTCAAATGATATCTATATTAATCTTAAGGTCAAGGACGTTGTCACATTTTAACGTTAAATTATTCCACTTTTTGAATCCGGTGTCCTTTTTGAATCCAGTTTTTTCAGAATTTGACCGTGAATTGACCTTATTAAGGTCACAAAAACAAAGTTGAAAATATTATTTCAGACGTAAAATTTCCCGCTGTTTCCGAATCCGGCGTCAAAAGTCGGTGAGACGGTCCGTTCTATTTTCATATTTAGAATTAAATCATAAAGCTACGGGCGAATATTTATATTGATACGCCTCTGAATCAAAAGTGGACAAGCAGGTGGAACGAACAGATGATTCACGAAATCATTCGATCATACGATCGATTGCGCGCGCCATCGGCTAATAAGTGGGGATAGCGTGGGACCAATGCACTTTATAAATCGATCCCGTTATCGGTACCACAGGACTTCGTATTCAACCCTCTGCGAGGAAGAAGCCTCTCTTGGTCCCTATGAAATACCTGTCAATGGAGTCTGAATTTTGAATTGGAATAAGCGTCATTCATGGGACTTTACTCTCAAACCATTGTATCCGCGTCAACTCATTCAAATGAAGAATGACATAATAAAGTAAACAGAGTCAAGTATACGGAAATGCTTAAATTATTATCACTGAAATAAAATCGATAATAACTGTCTCATTTCCTACTTTAAATACACCGGGTGTGAAATAAATACAAATTAAAAATAATAGACGAATTAAATTCGTTTGCAAATTTGTAATTCATTTTTTTTTAACGAATTACAATTTAAGATCGTCACAATGGGGGACGATAAAAATGATCATAAAGACAAACCAAAAAAACGTCTTAGGAAAATTAAATTTTCTCAATCGATGATAGAAGAAATGAATAAAAAGCATGTTTTTGAGCAATTTTCGGATTCTTCTGATACATAATCAGAACACGAAAAAGACAATGTAGAAGTTAATAATACACGGAACCAAATTAGTCCTGCATCTGAGAATGTCGAGACTAACAAGAATCAATTGGCGAATATTTCCGATAATAGAGATTCACAAAATGATTGTGAGATACAAAATAATTTAGGCGCGAAAAATAATTCGATTGCGCAAAATAATTCTGATCTTAGCGATTTTGACTCTGAAATTGCAGAGATGGATAAATTAATGGTCACTCTTGAAAATTTACGAAAAGACATGTGTAAATCAATATTGTCACAAAATACGTTAATATGTATGGTAAAAACAGAAAAAGTTAAGCATCGCGAATTTTAGGCGGATACGGAAAAAAGAATTGGATCACTTGTAACCTCGTTAGTAAAAAGAATGGATCATCAAGTAGAAATGCAAAAAGAAAATTCGGATCACCAAGATAGAATTTTAGAAGAGCACATATTTAATGTTGAGCAAAATGTGTGCACACTTGAAAAGAAAACGGAAGAATTCCTTACCGAACAAGCAGAACTTATCGTTATAAAAATATTAACAATCGGAAGCGTTTTCAAAATATTGAAGATTATCAAGATTTACTAGAAAAGAGAATGGATAGGAATATGGGTGGTAAAAATATTAAAATCCCATGGCTTAAAAATTATCCGGTACCAAAATTTTCAGGGTGAGGCAAAGAAAGACCTATGATGTTTCTAAATGATTTTACTGAATATATTAGAGCGATAGACGTTAGAAGGGACGATTTTAATTTTGTTGTACATTCTTGCTTGGAAGGTATCGCTATAGAATGGTGGACCCTTGTAGCTACTCCAGGTGAAAATGAATTTACATCCAGAGAAAAATTCATTTCAAAATTTTGGAATGATAATATTCGTTTTCAAATTAGTACTGATCTTCAATATGGATTTTATCAAGGAAGATTATCAAAATCGGCATATGCTATTAAAATGATAAATAACGCTAAAGATTTAATACCACCTCCATCTGATTGTGAAATCATTTCTAGATTTTTGAGGCACTGTTCAGAAGAAATTAGAAATGCATATTTAATTCGCGATATTTAAAGCTTTGATAAATTTATTGAACTATTTCAAACTTTTGATCAAGCAGGCTCAATAAATTGTATGGGAGGTTATGATCCCCATAAAAATAGCGTTTACCAGCAAAATGATTTTCGCAGGTTTAATCGAGATAATCGAAACATAAAAAACAATAGGGGAGGTGGAAATAATTTCCAAAATTCCTATCAAAATCAAGAGGAATAGCTAGATCGTGAGAATGAAGGGTTTAGAAATTCTAACTTTGAATCAAACTATCCACCTCGATATCGAAATAATGATCAATATATGCGGCAGGATAATAATCGAATTGGAAATAATTACTATTCAGGACGGGCATATAATAATTATCCACGTCAGAAGTATTAAAATCAAGGATATTTTAATCCAAACGACAGCGCTTATCAGAGAAATGATTCTTTTAATAATCCAAATCGATCCAATTTTGATTTAGAAAATTCGCAAAATCGTGGTTCATATCCAGATTATAATGATCGAAATAAAGCTCCATATAATCAATCTCAAGGGCGTTATGAACGGCCAAATGATTTTCAAAAGAATTATAACTCTCGCGATCAAAATAATAGAAATAGATCTCAGCAAAATTATGTAAATGGACGAGTAGAGGATGATGTTTACAAGCGAAATCCTAATTATGCAAATCAAGTAAGCTTGCCTAGAGATACGAATGATCAATCGCAAATTAAAAAAGGGGGTTATAATCAGCAAAATACTCTGCCTCAATGTAATATAATCAAACAGACTAGAGTTATAGAAGTCGTGGAAAATAAAGATAATCGCGATGAATCCTATTATAATCAGGGAAACGCATATGCCTCGGGTCATTAGAGAGTAAAACGATAGAGGCAAATCCGGGGACAAAATATTTCAAAAAGCCTCTACCTTTAGATATGAGGGGTGAACTTTCAGAAAATGATGATAATACGGTAGATAAAGAATTAGATAAATGTCCAATAATGATCTTAAATCTTGAGGACATAGAAAAAATGCAATGATAGATACAGGTAGTGAAGTAACTTGTATTTCTGAGACCTTTTATGAAAATAATAATAATACTTTTAAACAATGCGAACTTTTACCAATTGTACGAACCACGATTGTTTGTGCAACTGGGGCAAAACCTATTAAATTAAAGCAGCCAATGTATGCAAAATTCAAAATGGGCGACTGGGCAGGCTCTTACGCGTTTTTGATTGTTCCAAGGCTAAATAAAGAATGTATCATTGGAGTGGACTTTTAAAAAGATTAAAAAGTAAAATCGATTTCGAAGATAATATTATTGAACTAAAGGATAAAAATAAATCGATTCAAATAAAACTATCAGAAGAAGATGTAAAAAGAATTCGCATAATAATGGATGCGGAAAATGTCCAAAAAGAAAGATACATAGAATGTTTAAGGAAATATTTAGAACCCGAAGAAATTTTTCCAAACATTATAAAGGAAATTAATACAATTGAAACCTATAATAATGCCCAAGATGAATATGCATTTAGTGATGAACAAATAACAGAAAAAGTGTCCCTATGTACTGTATTAAACGCATTAGAAAACGAGCGATTCTACAAACTGATATCTCGATATAAAAATATATTTTCTAGAAAACCGACTAGGATACCAATAAGTAACAACCGTAGGTTCGCAACTGAACTGTATGAGGAAAAGAAATGTAAATTTCTTTTTCACTTTTTCGCTTTTGGATTAATTCTAGTAAAAAGTATGCTCACTGACAAAAGAATATGGAGATACGGAGATTGGTTAAAATTCCCTTCACGACCCCCAGATTTTTAATAAATTTAAGAACGTTTGAAATAAGGTACGACCTAATTAATTACAAAGGATTTAAAAATTGTAACGTAAAGCACAACAAATTACAACAAATTTTTTCTTTGCATAAATCATATATATTTTGAAATGCAATAAATTAATCCTAAGGCATGAAATGCATGTTTCGCAAACTACATATGTTTACTATTTGTAACTGTAAACTTAAGGGATATCTACATACTTATTTTGGAAAAAAAATGTTAGTTAGCTTGTTCATTGTAGATATTTAAGCATGTTGTAACTATTAAGCTGTAAAATGAAAAATAAAAAAATGCACCTGGTTAGGATCTCCTGGACCCTTATATTTTTTTTAATTTCTTTTTATTCAAGCAGAATAGAATAAAAATGATTCTCTTATTTATTGTTATTTTTTTTTATTTTTCTCGTCAAAGTGAGAATTTAATTTGTGAAAAGGAGATCTTAGCAGAATAAGTCGTTTCGTTCGGTAAAAAGGAATCGAAATGGATAACATTTATATTCGTGAGATAGGAATGAGAATCGGGATATTCCTTATGTTAACAGATGGCTAAAACAAGGACTGAACTATCAGATTCAAAGATTTTTGAAGATCGAGGTACACAAATAAAACCTGAAAACTTTTTTTTTATAAATTTGAAAGATGATGAACTGGGAATCTCGATGAACCGAATTCATCGAGTATCAAATTTCTCCTTAGTAAAACCTACTCAATGCAAAAATAAGTGCAACCAGACCATAAGAAAATAGACTGAAATTCCTAAGAAGAAGAAAAAGACTAAAGATGTAAGTATCCAAGATCAACAAAACATTATTCAACTGAAAAATAAGTCTAGGCCAATAAGAACGAGAGCCACGAAAAAACTTAAAAAATTGGAGATCTCGATCAAAGAAGGATTCAAACCTCAAGAATCTCAACACATTAACCGAATCACGGAAGAATTCCCTGAGGACAGTGGCATAAATAAAATAATGTACCCCTCAAAATCACCATGGATCACATTATGTAAAAATCACATCACCACAATAAAACCACTTATAAAATCTATCGAAAAAATAGATTTAGGAGATTCCTTAGGACTAGGAAAAATATTTATGGAAGTACAACTTCTCAAGAACCAAAAGAAAACAAGAATTTCATTTGGAAAATTATCCAACAAAGATTCCACAATCCAAAGAATTCAGGAAGTCATGAATCCGAATATTAGACAATCAAACGACTATCAGCAGTGTCAACATAAAAAGGATAAATTAAGAAAAATACAGAAGAATAGGAACACTAGAGTGCACAAAAAAAATCAAAGAAAGAATTTAGGAAACTTAAACGCATAATTAGAGACAACCGTGTAACTAAATTTTACTTAAAGGCCAATAATGTTACTGAAATGGTAAAAAAATTACTAATTGATGATGATTAGGAAACGAAAATAATAAACGAAATAAAACATTGTATGCGTATGAAAAATGCAGAGCTAGGTAGTACATACGAAGGTGTACTTCATTTAGGCATGATCGATAATCGCAACGGCAATGAGTACCATCATTGTTTATCACCTGACTTTATTTTCAATCGATGGGAAATATAATAAATATTCTCCCAAGTCATGTAATTAATTATTTATTCATTTTTTTTTGTTATACTTTTGTTCTGCTTACTTTAAATATATACAAATATATATATAGTTAAATGTTTGTCATAAGGACAACCGCAGGATTTCGCTGAGAGCAGGTGCTAATGTGAAAAATTGCACCCGCTCTCAGCGAAATCGCGGTAAAATTTCAGCTGCAACCACGTCTCACGACCGTGAGATAGGTGGTTACAGTCTGCGA
>CAKNWU010044687.1:0-11123 GCA_932072015.1 Andricus quercustozae
TTTTTTTTTTTTATTATTTTTAACAAATTTGACAACATTATTTAAAAAATTTTAGTTTAAATAATTGAAAAACATAATTTTTTACGTAAAAGCAACCCTTGGTCCACTCTAGGGTTCCCATTCAGTCTCCTCCACACAGTCCCAAATCAGTAACTCTTTCAGAAGCCTGATAATAAATACGGCTGCAACAAGTTATAACTGCACAAAGGCGTAGAAAATAATTATTTTAATTATTAAGAAAATGCCATTTGATGAAAGTAATTTTCTTTATTACACTTTTTTATTCATATAAACATTTTTGTCCATTTTCCTTCTTATTTTCATACGAAGTGCATAATTTTTCCCAAACATTACAAAAACACTACCAGCGGAAATGAAATACATTCCTATTTTTTGAGCAGTTCCTAATGTGCCTTAATTTTTATAATATTAACATGAAAATTTGTTCCTCATGATAACGCGAAAGATAATAAGATTCTCCGTCTGATCGTCCTATAAACCCAACTGCATATAACTAGGACAATTTCAAATAACTACCGTACTCGACACATGCTTTAAAAAAATAAAAAACAATAATATTTTCATAAATGTTACTAAAACTTATTAAAATGTGAAAAATAATGATATTTTGTTTAATTTTGTAAGCATTGACACATATTTGAAGTTTTGTGACTTCTTTGCATCAACTTCGACTCTAGAGCTGAATCTTTGGAAAAAAATCTATCAAGCTGGTTCTATTCTATTATTCTAATTTTTCAAAACTACCCCCAGTAAAATGCCAGGTATCAATAGAAGCCGTTTAGAAAACGTATAGGATGCAAATGGAATCTTATATAGTCCTAACTAGTTTCTAATAGGATTTTTATTTTAAATCGGTTTCTAACGGGCGTTATTCGGTACGTACGTTCTTTTGTTAAATTTTTCTACAAGGATCTAAGTGGATACAATGATATATACTTTTACTTGACATATTATTAAGTACAAAATTGTTTTTCTAACAGGTTCTATTAGGTATTTTATTGGACTTTCAGAATGAAATTATTCGGAAAAAAGTTCGAAGTGATGTGTTTAAAGCGGCTCTAAAAGGTATTTATTGGGATCTGCTTTCTTTGACGTGCTTGAAGTACGAAATTTCTTCCCCGACGGGTTCTATTAGGCATTTTAGTGGGAAGTTGGAATCGTTAATTAGGTTCAAATTCGAAGTGATATATTTCAAGCAGCTCTATTAGGAATCTATTGGGATATACTTTATTCCAAGTGCTACAAGTACGAAATTGCTTCCCTAACTGGTTCTATTAGGTACTTGCGTAGATCTTCGGAATCAACCCTACTAAAAATGCCGCTTAAGTAATTAATAGAAACCGTTTAGTTCTTAAGAGGTTTTTTAAATTTCAATTTGGATTCTAACCTGTTGTATTCGGTATTTAATCTACTATTGGGACGGAAATTAGAACTGAAAAAATTTTTCTAAATGTTACAAAATACCAACTTGCTTCTCAGATAGGCTTTGGTAGTATTACACAGCCACACAAAAAAAATAAGTGTTGTGATCTGGGGACGCGACATATGTTTTCCTATGGATTTTGACGCGCTGAATCCCAATCCGGTGTCAGAATTTACTCTACAGGTCAGCGTTTCACCCTAACCTGAAAAAACTTGAAAAAATTAGTATTTTTTGTTCTGGGCATGAGGCATATCAATTCTTATGTATTTTGACGCGCTGAATCTGAATCCGCCATCAGAATTGGCCTAACGGGTTTTGGTTGGATCCTAACCTCAAAAAACACCTTAAAATCGCTAAAATAGCCCATTTTTCTTGTACAAAATCGAACCAGACACATATTGATACGTTTTTAGGGTAGTTGGGTCTATTCAGAATATTTGACGAGCTCACCAGGTCAAAATTCATTTATAACCTCAAAACCGTCAAACATAATCTCAAAGAATACCTCAAATCCATGGAAATGACATTTTTTGTGCGCTGAAACTGGAACCTCACCACATTCCTATACGTTCTCGGGGTATCCGAGTCCAATTTTACGGTTTCGTGAAACCTACTAGGTTACAATATCCATGGATTTGAGGTATTCTTTGAGGTTATGTTTGACGGTTTTGAGGTTAGAAATAAATTTTGACATGGTGAGCTCGTCAAATAGTCTGAATAGACCCAACTACCCTAAAAACGGATCAATATGTGTCTCTTTTGATTTTGTACCAGAAAAACGGGCTATTTGAGCGATTTTAAGGTCTTTTTTGAGGTTAGGGTCCAACCAAGGCCCGTATGCCAATTCTGATGGCGGATTCAGATTCAGCGCGTCAAAATAAATAAGAATTGATATCCCTCATGCCCAGAACAGAAAATACTAATTTTTTCAAGTTTTTTCAGGTTAGGGTGAAACGCTGACCTGCAGGGTAAATTCTGACATCGGATTCGGATTCAGCGCGTCAAAATCCATAGGCAAACATATGTCGCGTCCCCAGATCACGACACTTATTTTTTTTTGTGTGGCTGTGTTATTAGCGGCTAATCGGAATTAAATAATTTTTATTAAAATTCAAAGTGCAGCCTTCAAGGTGGTTCTATAAAGTATCGATTAGGTTGTATTTTATCAGAAGTTGCACGAGTACAAAATTGCTTCTCAAAAAGGCTCTATTAGGATTGTTAGTGGATAATCGGAATTAAATAAATTGGATTCAAACTCAAAATTTCTGGATAGAAAATATATTTTCGATAAGCAGGTTTTTTTACAATATGCATTTTTCAAAATAAAGTGAAAATTGAAAGGGTGGAGTTCCGAATGGCATTTTTTTCCACGAGTGATAGTTTCCGAGAAAATTAGTGATACATTTAACAGTCTGCTCTTTCTTTACTGTTCATTACGGTGGTGACAGGCCCTCAATGGCGACGATAGACCGTAAGTACTGTCAGCAACCAACTTCTCCAACGTCTCGTGGGAGCAGACGGCACCTCTGTCACTTCTCACAGAAATAATATTAATCAAATCCATACCCCTTTCCAACGTCTCATGAGGGGTAAGAAGGCACCCCTGTGATTTACCACAAATATAATTTTGGTAAAACATATACCCTATTCGAAGGTCAATTGGTGGCTCATTCTAATTACCCCTAATCTACTTACATCCTTGAAAGATTGATCGAAGTTTCTGTAAGATTCGTTGCATGCGGGGCTCTTGCCTACATCAAATTTCTAGAACCGTTGATATGTGATCTCTACCTAAATGATAGAAAGATCGATTGATTGACAATGGAAAAAGCATCACGCAGAGCGGATTCAAATCCGATTAGGTTCCACTTAGAAACGAACAGCTAATACGGCACGAGTGCTGAATACAGAACACATTAGATCCTAATACAGGATCTGATAGAAGCCACATCCTATCAAAATTCTATTTGGATTCTAATAGGCATTTTTACTAGGGGCAGTACCAAATATTGCCACATTAGATCCTAATACGATCCAAAATTAGAAAGTTCAAAATTACCATATACGAAACCGCAAAGAAATCGGATTAAAATCCGATTAATTTCCACTTACGTTCCAATTAGAAACTAATAGCTAATACGGTACGAGTGCCGAATACAGGCACATTATATCCTAATAAGATCCAATTGGAAACTTCACAATTACCTAACAGAACACCATATAGAACCAGGAACCAAACCCACTTTCGAAAGGACCTGATTGAAGCCACATCCTGTTAGGTTTCTATTTGAATTCTAATAGGCATTTTTAGTAGGGACGTCTTATTCTGAATAATTTAAGAAAAAGTACATCATAATATCATTAACATCACCTAAGTTATGAAAGTTCAAAGAAAGAAGGACAAAAATGTTCAATTTTGAATATCTCCTTAGTTTTTTGAATTTTGAAACAATTATTTTATGGTTTTTTTCAAACACCTCAGAGAACGGGTAATATAATTTTCATCAAAATTACTAACAGTAAATGAAATTCTTCAGTTGAGTGGACCTGGAATTGCTCAAGTGTTTGATATCGCCGCATTTCTATTGGGTTTTCAACAAAATATAACAAGTCAAAGTTCAATGTCGTGAAATTGACGCTGTTAACCGTGTTTGTGTACCTTCGTCCAACTGTAACTTCGTTTATAATTAATGTTTGACGGTTTGATGAATAGAGGATTTGTTCGCAATAAAATAATCTTTACATTGAAGTTTGTTACGTTCTTTAGCGATTTTTTCACTGACTTATTCAAACTTTTATAGACAGGTCAACATTTTTGAAACCTGTAGTAGGTGTGCTTCTTTGACTATGCTGGACGCAATCTAAGAAGTCTTATATTTCTTCAAGCACTATTTGCATAATTTTCCAATACTACATTTAAAAATTTTGAAATACTTCGAAACCTCTCCTAAAGTCTAGGCCTCAGTCAATGAAAATTTCCAGCACGTTTCTTCCATGTACTAATGTAGCTATAGGCATTTGCAGTTGGATCGCTTAGTTCGTGTGCTAACTGCGTCTAACTTGTTTTTTGAGCCTCTGGCTCATGCTGCAAACGTCATACTCAGTGCAATCACCTGATCTACGCACTTGCGTCACACATGGCTATCCTTCAAGACAAGTAATGTGGTGTGTAAAATTTGCGCTATACTCATTCAATTTTCTGTTGAGGTTTCTTAAATAATTACCTGAACTCTGAAGTTTATTATGATGAAAATTAAAAAAATTCTATCGCAGTACCAATATTAACAGGATCTTGTGCCATTTCAGTGACTGTTTGTGCTGATTTCGGCACCTAAACAGCACTCAGTGATGCGATGGCCATATAATGGTCCTATTGTACTCGTCACGTACCGGGCGGGCAGAATAATTTGCGGTAGTTGGCCACCACCAATCCGAATCCCCTTTTAAACTTTTCTTCAAATTATTAACTTTCTTTTTAGTTTATAAATTTTCTCATTAATTATATTTTATAATTATAAATTATATACTAATATACAATTCTTGAATTGAATTAAAAAAGGTTGTCTGTTTTGTCGTTTTTTATTCCATTTACGAGATACATTATATTCATTCCAATTGTAAACTTCTAAAAATAATTTAGATAGCTGAGATTTTCGAAATCCGTAGATTCTGATTTTCTAAATTTTGCAGAGATAATTTCACAAATTTTAACTTTTAATTTTTAATCCCTTTCAGCTGGTCCACTTGGTAGTCTAGTCGCAGGTATAAAGGGAACTTCTGCAGGCATTTAAAACTGAAATCTGAGTAGCTTTAATCGAGTAGCACTGAAAAGCACTGTGTAGTGCCATTTGAGTGCCGTTTGAGTGCTGTTCAACCGGCAGGGTGTCTTTAATTTCCTAATAAAGACTTTTAGTTTTAATTTTAATAAATTTGGCTTTAATTTCCGAATTATTTTTGGGGTGAGAGAATTTCTTCTTCTTCTTCTTTAGTCATAATGTGTCCCCTGAGGGTTTACATGATTTCCGTTTCTTAAAAGACCATCTGCAAACTTTATAAACTTTATATATCTAGCTCCTTACTTCAATATTATAATAGCGCATTTTTACTGTTGGAAGAGTGAACGAGCGATTGAAAGCGAGAAAGTGAGAGTGAGCGCTTCCGCATCTTAATCTACTTATGCTATTACATAATAACTACTTGTAACTACTTACAGATCATTACGCTTCTAATCTACGCGACTTCCGTTTCCTTTTTCCTTCACTTACACTTCTCTTATATCTAATTCTCATTTTGTCCTTTTTTCACATCCATTCTTTCATTCTTTCTCATTTGCCCCTCTAGCGTCCTCCAACTCCTTTATCTACTCCTCACCCATTCCATCCTCTCCTAGCATCTTTACCACATTCTCTTGCCAGCTTCCTTTATCTTCCATTCCTCTCCTACATCCTTCCCATACATCCTCCCATATTTCCTCCTCCCATTCACATATTCTGCACTTTCTGTTCTCTTCCTTTTCCTGATACGTCCCCTCCCAATCTAAAAGCTTGCTATTCTGGCCCATCTTCTCTCTCCCCATCCCTTTTCTAAATACTTTGGCACTTCTTCCTGTTTTATCATCTTATACCATTTATTATATTTTGATTCCTCAATCATTCCCCATCTTTCCATTAATTGTCTTTCCCTGTACCTTCTCTCCAGTTCTTCATAGCTTACTCCATTACACTTTCCTATATCTCTAGCACTAAAAGACTCCCTCCTTTCTTCTTGCCTTCTTGTTAGTTCTACCGCCCTCCCTCTCCTTTCTTTTACCTCCTTCAAACACTTTTTCGCTAACTCCCCTCCCTTCCTCTCCCTTAAGTTCGTCTCAAATTGCCATGCTCTCTTACCGCTCCATAACCTAATACCGATCAGACCAGCGTATCAAATAACCACATTCTCCTTCTCCAATCTTTCTTGAAACTTCTTTTTCCTATTCCCCATATCTGTTTCATTATCCCTGCCGCTTTTTTTATCCTTTCTTTTTTATCAGCTCTATGATCTCCATTCATTTGCAAGGTATAGCCCAAATATTTAATGTCCTTTACTTCTTCTAACTTTACTTCCTTCCATCTCCTAGTCCATTCTTTCTTTCTTATCCTCCTTTTCTAAACCTCAATATCTTTGTCTTTTCTACATTTAAATTCAACTTTTTCCCGTATAAGTATTTCTCCAATCCTGCAATTAAGCCCGTCATCCCTTCTTCATCCTCTGCCATCAACATTATATCGTTCGCTATTGCCAGTGTATATATCGTTTCATCTCCCATCTTAAATCCTCCCCATCCCTTTCTCTTATCTCCTTTTTCATCATAAATTTTTCTCTCTCGACTCGGTCCAAGGAGTCAAACGCCGCTTTTAAGTCTACGAATATTGCTATCATCGCCCTTTTCCCCCTTTTAATCCTTTCATTCATCAGATGGTTCAGAATATATACAGGGTATTCCAGTACTCAAGGTACATTTTTATATTTTTGAATTCCTCATAAAAAATGGAGTTGAAAATACCAATAAAAATTTGTTGATAAGTTAATAATTAATGAGTAATCAACAATTAAATATTAACCAATGGGAAGCATGCGTTAGATGGACGAAAATCCTTGTGTCACTCATGAGGGTGTGTGCGTAAAATAGGAATTTTAAATTTGCAGGAGGTCGTGAATATCAATGGTGTAACTTCACACGGCGACTGAGCGACGAGATATTAAATCTTAGAAATAGTACATTACGCAGCTAGAGACGAAAAGTGATGGATGCAAAACGAGTCGAGTGTGTCGAGCGCGATATGACAAACCCGAGGCCGAAGGCCGAGGGGTTTTCATCGCGCGAGACAAAGCTCGGCGACGAGAGATCGCGGCTGAGTTGTCAATTTGACGCTCGTTTCATCCATCAATTGTCGTCTCGAGGTGCGTATACTATTTTTCCTAATAAAAATATCGAAATTTGTCGGTTTGAGTAAACCAAGAGAACTCGATACGAAAATGATAAGGCTGACTTGCAAAGAAGAGCCGAAAAGTATGGGTTTGGGCTCATGTTTACATTTTCGTACCACCTAGCTGCATTTGGCCATTTTCGTAGTGGGCGTGACACCACGAAAACCGCCATTTTCGATTTTTGTATTAAGAAAATGTCTTTTCCTTTAGAATACTGGTCGAATCACTGAAAAGGTCTTGTTTGACGACAAGCTCTTATCCATTTTTTAAACGACGCCAAAAGTCAGCAAAGTTGCGTATTATTGAAACTTCTCCTTGCTTTCTAAAAATAATGCATAACTTTCAGTTGCATGATTGAAATTTATTTTTTAAACGTTTTTTCGGTAGTTTTTTGATGAGGGAAGACAAGAAAGAAGTTTTTTATTTTGACTGGAAAATGTTGCCTATTTTTAAAATTAGGCCAGATGCCAGCGAGGTTGAAAATTATTTACAATTCTTATGATTTTCAGAAAATAATGAATTGCTTCCGGTGGCATGATGGAAATTGATGTTTTAAAAATATTTTAGGTAGTTTTTCAAACAGAGGAGACAACAGACGAAGTCTCGATTTGACGATTAACCCTTATGATTTAATTAAAAAGAGGACAAATGCCACCAAGGCTGGAAATTATTTACACTTTTCATAATTTTCAGAAAATAATGTATTACTTCCAGTAGGAATGTCGAAATTGGTGAATTCAAAGTTATTTGGGTATTCTTCATACTTGGGTTATAATTTGGGTAGTTATTTGGGTAGATTATACTATTTTTCAAGCAAATTTTTTTAATATTCAGTTTTTGTGTAAAAGGTAATAAAAATAGATTTAAAAAAAAGGTTAATCTCATTCATCATTTTTTGAAAATGTGCAAAAACATGTTTTTTTTTGTATTGAGTTAAATGCAAATTTTTTATAAAAGATTCAATATGATTAGTCTTCAATTTTTTTCAGCTAAAAAGAAAATTTATAATATATTTCTTTCATTTAAGCAGCAGAAATTTCAGTTTCGACGTATTTAACTTTTTCAAAAATTTAGACATAAAATTTGCAAAAATTTGTTTTTGTTAATTTCCAATTTTATATTATTGTTAACTAGTAAAAAATGAAGATGTGAAAATTGGCTTCAAAAATAGTATAATCTACCCAAATAACTACCCAAATTATAACCCATGTATAAAGAGTAGGGGAGAGTGCGGCATGGTGTCAGGCTTTGAAGGAAATGTCCTATAAAATATAATTGAAATGTGATTTTGATGTCTGTATTTTTTGTTGAGCAGCTCACATTATCAGGTTACATATGTCATTACTTAAATTTGGTTTTTAATAACGTCATTATTTGATATTTAATTAATTCGTTTGTCTCGCATTTCGACTAGCATACCCCATACCATGGGGCATGTTGTCCCTCATATTACTGCCGGCTTATTTCATGAATATGAACGTTGTACAGTAAAAAGCGTACAATATAATAATTCTTGAAAGTATAATGTAACGAAAAAAAATTACTCGAGACATGATCAACTCTAAATAAATGTTTTCTTATCAATCAAAGTAAAGTGTGTTGAAAAACCTAGTTCTATCCTCTTACTCCTTGAAAATTCTATTCAGCGTGTAAGGATCTGCATTTGCCTTTAGCAATATCTATTTATATATTCTTTACCGAAAGGTACCAAAGGCACGAAAATTAAAAACAGGCATTGACCAATAATATTCGAAATCCTATTTATTGAGTTATTGTTCAACCCATGTAATTAGGTTCAACCTAATGAATAAAGACAATTGCTTGAAGTGTGTTTGTTATGGGAAACTATAATTAGGAATGGAAAAAACTTCATAACAATAAGTTTTAGTCTCTTTAGGTTATAACCTCAAAGTTTACATGCTGGTCTCTTTCAAAGGAATAAAACATGAAATCGAGCCGTTATGTAAAGAGAATCCTTTCAAGTATATTTTAATAGAAAATTATAATTAGGAATGGAAATACATTTATAACCTTTTTAACGACAATTTTTATATTTGTAGGTTATAATGACGAATTTCACATGGCACCCTATTTCAAAGTAATTAAACGTGAACTTGGTACTTGCCGTATTATTATTAAATAAAACTTCAAATCACCCAGCAAAAAAGAATGTATTGATACGAATTGAATTGAAAAGACTAAGACACCCTGCAAATCCCGCTTTGCTACAATGACGCATTGGACCTATGTGTCAATGCGTGTAAATTCGTGAAGATGGTATTTCAATTTTGAATCTTTCTATACTTACAAATACGGTGCAGAAGTCTAAAGTCAGTAAATACACTTCAATGCGTAAGCACGTAAACGCTTCAACATTGATCAATGCGTCTGAATTCGTTAGAGCAAAATGCACGCTTGAATTCGCCCCAATGCGTCACGGCGAATTTCAGCAAGTGTTGATTTATACAATTTAATCCGTAACAGAAAAACCAACGTGCAGGGCAAATAGAATTTTTTGTAAATGTTTATTAACTTGTCTCATAGCTCAGTGGCGAGTACTCTGGACTGATACACGAGGGATCGCTGTTTCAAGTTTCGACGCATGCACTTTTTATTAATTTTTTTTCTAATTGACCTTCACCACGCATTCATATGAATTCACACGCATTCAATTCGCGCTGTCTCAATTCATCTGAATGCGTCTCAATGCGTTTGACCGAATCAGAAAACGGGATTCACGCACATTACAAAAATGTTAATTCGCCAATCCGTATCAATTCTTTCTTTTTTGCTGGGCACGTTTCGATGTTCATCATCTGTATAACTTTATTATTAACAACCTCGAATTTTAATTGGCAGGACATAAATATATTTCTGAGATTTTCTACATTATCGATCATATTACCGACCTATTATCAAGCACTGTTACCATATCTCCACAAAATTTTGCAGACAGTATGCCCCGCATGTCATGTTTCAAGATTTTATTAATTTTAATACATTTAGAACGCTTATAAAAATAATTTATGATACCATAAGTTTAAATAAATACTTCACCTATTAGAATCTAATATTTTCATGCTATAAGTATTTCAACATATGCTGTAAGTACGTAATTTCTAACAAAGACTTTTCCATCTGTTTCCGTAAAAACTGTTTTTTTTTTCATAATAACTCTTCTGACACGTATTTTAAAGAAAAATTTCATCACCTTACTATTTTTCTAAACACAGAAAGTCATTTTATGCAAAAAACTAATATGGAAATCAACAAACGTGGGCGTTTTTTCTAATAGACACCATGCCTCACAAGAACACCATACCCCACTCTCTTCTACCCAAATAACTTTGAATTCACCAATTTCGACCATGCTACCGGAAGTAATATATTATTTTCTGAAAATCATAAGAATGTAAATAATTTTCAACCTCGCTGGCATCTGGCCTAATTTTGAAAATAGGCATATGCATTATTTTTAGAAAGCAAGGAGAAGTTTCAATAATACCCAGCTTTGCTGACTTTTGGCGTCTTTTAAAAAATTGATAAGAGTTTGTCGTCATAGAAGACATTTTCAGTGATTTGACGAGTATTCTAAAGGAAAAGATATTTTCTAAGATTTAATATCTCGTCGCTCAGTTGCCGTGTGAAGTTGCAACATTGATATTCACAACCTCCTGCAAATTTAAAATTCCTCTTTTACGCACACACCCTC